>CM023450.1:168747679-168915233 GCA_013339765.2 Haemaphysalis longicornis
TCTAGCGGCTTTGAAATTATTGAGTACGTTGTGATTATGGTGTAGGTTCTGAATATTGCTAAATTTTTTTTAATTACACTACAGGGCTGGTGAATTGCGGTGAAATTGCTTTTCACTCATTGATGTTTTTATTGTAGGCCAACTCAGTTATTAAGCTGGTTTTCGTTTATACAGTCTAGTCCACTTATAACAATATCCAAGTGCCAAGGAAATCCCATCGTTATAACCGATAATTGTTATAAGCGGGCTGCGAAACAAAAAGACGGAACAGAGCTCAGAACATTTTATTGGCATGCCAGCAAGGTCGTACTACTACTAATTTGCGGAAAAGAAGCCACAGTCGTCGGTCACCTTTGTTTGCCGCGTGTGAAGCTAGCGCAAATCTTTTTAAGAGCATCTACAGGTGCTTCATCTAGCGGATGTAAACGTCCTTGGCGGAAACAAAGTCTCCGAGGGACTGCGTCACGCATTGGGCCTCCTACGAAGACACTACCTTAGTAGGCTGCACAGCCGCGTTATTAGAGTTGTCACTGTTGCACCTTTGGTGCACAATATCACCGATTCAATCGTAAACCGATATCGTTGCGCTGGAGCATTGTAATATGCGGTTTATTTTACCATAGAAAGAATACAAAAGTTGACGGTGCCATAGCTGTTCATCGTTATATCCCTATATTGTTATAAACGGTATCGTTATAAGTGAACTCAACTGTATAGGTAACTTACAGAGGTATCCAAGCACTGTTTTAGAATATTTTTGCATAACACCCAGCTAATAGGGAGGGACAATTATGATTTGGACAAAATTAAGTGTTTTAACGAACTGTTCAATAACTAGACAGCCCGTTGGTATATCCGATTCATTTTTGCTTGCTCATAATCCCCGTATAGTTTTCCAAAAAGCAATTTTAGGATTGTGTCGTAACACGCGTATATAGATGCGAGCCGGATGGTTTAACTTACACCTATCTGGACGTGGAATTCAGTTGAATGTTCCCCCGTTCACATGGCTCTCGCAATTTGTTTGAAGTTTCCGCAACCTCGTCCACATACCAGCCCATGTTACCTAACTGTGACTGATGAGTACCCTTCATACCTGCTCAGATACCACTTAAGATGGGTAAGTATTCGTTCGAGCGCACATTTTTCGTACAATATTTTTCAGGAGATTTCCAATAAAACACGAGTTCCAGCCTTTTACCATCACCAAACGTCTCCGGTGAGAGCCCATGTATTGACAGCACGCGGGAGTTCCTTAATTTTTTTAATTCCGAATGTTTGCTTCTGCAGCATAAAACGGTAGGGGCCAGTGTGTCTAAATGTACGTAAACAGGAAGTTTTCACTCAGAAAGTCAAAAAGGCGCCGGTGATACGGCCCAAAGAGCCAGCGTCTGTAGTCGGGCGGCCGGCCTGGGTTGAGTCCCACACTATGTAGTACTTGCTGTCGGGAACGTTGGAGGCCACGGCAAGTCCACAGAAGATGGTGAATGTCTGCGGTCGATGCCGACGTGGTGCAAAATGGACATGTCCGGCCAAACGGAGCCCGTCGATCCGGGGGCCAGGTGTGGGTGACAGCTGGTGTAAGAGCAGCCCCGACGCGAATCCTTCGTAGCGCCACCTCCTCACGGCGGGTGAGCCCACCAGGGAGGTTTGATCCACACGGTGGAATAAGTGCGCGTGTGGAGCGCCGAAGGTCTTCTTTGTCGGTGGCCAACTTTGACATTGCGTCGACTGTAAATAAGGGCAGTGGATGCGTCGTGGGAGGTATACGAGTCGCCGCATCCGCCTGTTGCTGTCCAGGGGTCGACGTCCTCTGGGCCCAAGTAATCTTCACTCTGAAACTAAGCGTCGCAGCCTTCGCGTGGATGGTTTGGGACATGGGCACTTGATGAAGTACTTTCCGGAGGTCTCGGACTGCTTGCATTGAATCTGTAAAGATGTTGACAGGTTGTGATTGGTCTGGCCTCAGCAGCTCTATAGCCGTCAAGGCGTCGAAAATCGCTTTGAGCTCAGCAAGTGTTGACGGGGGCCTCTGAGGGGCGTAGTAATGGCAGGTTTGACAAAATTGCAAGGCTGGGTTTGCGACGGCTGTGGTAATAAGCCTTCCTTAAATACTGGCGTCGACGTAAAACGTATCTTGGCCAGCACTGGATGAGAGTTGCGGCGCAACACGGCTTGACCGACCCATAGGCTTGCAGTCAGCAATTAATATTCGGGTCCAAGGAGGGAGTTCTGGAGAGGGATCTGGCGGCGTGTTAGTTTGGAGGCCTATATACCACCTTAAAGCAGCCACAGATGTGTACACCTGCGCTTTAAGAGATAGTACCTGTCGCCGCTGGTGAACCAACTCATCTATCGTGTTAAGGCCAGCTTCTTCCTGTGGTGGAGAGATGGGCGTTAAGCGAGGAAGGCAGGTAATAGTCCTCATGGCTTCTCTATTGATGGCCTCTAGACGATCCCACTCCGCCCTTGTCATGTACTGAAACTGAGCCTGGTATGTGATACGTGGGTGCAGGATTGCACGTACAAGAAGCCGAGCCATCTCTGTGCGAGCTCCTCCCGATTTCATGGAAATCCGGCGAACTAGATGTAGCAGTTGAAGGCAGCGCCGGCGAGCTTCCCGGAGCCATGGCGTAGCTGAGCCGGAGGCCGCAACGTCCAGGCCAAGGATGCGGTGACAAGTAACGTCCGTCACTGGCTCGCCATCAAGATTTAGTAAAATGGGTCGGTTTTGCAGTTTTTGTCGAGCCCTTCGATTGCCGACGATAAGTAACACGGTCTTATCTCGGGATAGCATGAGCCCCACGCGTTTGCACCACGTGTCAACCGTATTTAAAGCACTCTGAAGAGCGTGCTCTTGATCCGCAATGTCTGGAAGTGTCGACCAGAGCGTGATGTCGTCCGCATAGATGAGGCATTTTAGATCTTTCAATGCCACTACTGTCCAAGCGAGCGGGAGAAGGGCAAGGTTGAACAGTATGGGTGCCAGGACCGAGCCTTGTGGTACCCCGCGGCATGTTGAAAAGGAGCCCACCGCCTGTCCTGAAACTCTAATTGAAAATGTGCGGTGTGTTAAAAACGACTCTATAAAGGACACCACAGGCGCCGGGCACCCAAGCCAGCGTAGTATCTGTAGGATTGCTTGATGGCTCACATTGTCGTACGCTTTCTTCACATCTAGGGCAAGAATAGAACGAATACGACAAGTGCGTCCTCCTATGAGTACGGAAGTAGAGAACGCTTCAAGGCCGTCCTCTGCGCCGATGTGGGGCCGAAAGCCGATCTGAGAGGGATGGTACCATCCCATGCCCTCAAGCCACCATGTGAGCCTTTATGCTAGCATACGCTCAACCAGCTTGCATAAGGTACATGTCAGAGTGATCGGCCGTAGATTGCTGAGCCTATCCGGTGGTTTTCCTGCTTTTGGGACGCCTATGATTTCTGCGTGCTTCCAGAAAGTGGGTACGCATCCAGAGGCCCAAGCTTCGTTTATAGTGGTCAGTATGACCTGAAGAGACTTCTCTGTGCAGTTCTTATGCACTTCGTACTGTATGCCATCGGGGCCCGGTGCCTTATGTGTTCCTGCTGCGTCGATAGCTGCCAACAGTTCCGCCATGCTGAAGGGGGAAACAAGACCAGCTGCCTCTTCCATAGTAAGGAGACGGCCTGCCTGAGGGGGAAGGGGTGAAGGTCCCCCAAAGGACGGAGGAGGCGTGACATAATTGGGGAAAAAAGCCTTCATTGCCTCCGCCGAAAATTCTGGCAAGGAGAAATCCGATGCAAGGTAAACATTGTTCAAGGGGTTCTGCGGCTTGCGGCCTCGTTTCATTGCCTGAAACGTATGCCATATCGAGGCTGTGTTTTTTGAGGGACCGCGTTAAGCACACCAATCCATCCAGTGAGCCCTGGAAAGGCGTCGTTCATATAGTCGCGCTTGGGCTGTCAGGTGAATAAGGTGGATCTTGGCACTCTCAGATGACGGTGGGCGGGCCGCTGTAAGTTCCGCGCGACGGCGGGCGGCCCACAATCTGAGCAGATGAAGGACACGCGTAGGTCGGGCGTCGTCTACCCAAAAGATGTGCGTTGATGCGTTCAGTGCGCTTTGTAGGATAGAAATCGGTTCATCAGTCTCTTATTCAAATGGGGAGAGCTGGGATCTGAACTCATCCCAATCGATGACCTGGCAGCATCGATGAAGTCGTGGCACCGGTCCTGCACAAGCCTAATATAAATGGGGTAGTGATCACTCGCCCAGTAGTCGAGCTCCAAGTGCCATGAGGGCGCACCGTGCCCAAGCCACCAAGTGAGGTCGGAATAAGACGGTGTGCAGGGTGTCTTTTCCGACGAGTGGGGCTAAAAACATCATTTAGGAGTTGAAAATTTGCCCCCCTAAATGTTTATTCAACCAGCTGATCTCTAGAGCTGTTGCTCGGGTAGCCCCAGGATCCATGCGGAGCATTAAAGTCTCCACACACCAGAATCGGGACTCCTGGGAAGTTGTGGCGGAGATGTGAAAGCCAGCCTAACCGAATTCGACTGGCATGACCACTGCTCGGTCGAGCGTAATAAGATACGAGAATCACCTCTGAGTGGGATAGGCGAACTCGCACAGCTACCACCTCTTGCCAAGCGGTGTACCACGCGGGAAGAGAGACCTGGGCTTGTGGCAAGTGGGAACGTACTTATACAATTGCTTTGCCAGGGGGGATGTCTGAACGCACACCCCGGCGGTCCCGAATGCTTGGCGACGAATTTACACTGAACTCCGATATTTGCGGAGCGCAATTCGTTTCTTGTAGCAGGAGGGCCCATGCGGATAATTGGCCAATGCGCATGTGCTGACCTTCTTGGTGGACTACCTCATTATGACATGAAATACCAGTACAGGTGTTAAATTATTAAATTAATAAATTATTTAAATACCCTAAAGGCCCGAGTGGCCTTTACATGGGGGAAAGGGGGATTGTGTGGGGTTATTATCAAAAGTACAGTACAATTTTCCGGTTGAACATCAACATGGAGGCAGGGATGCTGCACATGATGATGACATCAAGAAACTGAAAGTACAATTCAAAAACAACGCCAAACAGCAATACATTGACTACAAAGGGAAAAAAGGAGCACGCAAAGACGCTTAAAAACAAAAGCAAAAAAGAGCAACCAGCAAACTCAACGGGATCACAAGAAAAATACAGAAAAAATAAAGGTTTTTACGACATCAAACAACTTCAAGAAAGGCTTTGAGCGCATGTTTAAAAGATAATGAATCGGGCAGTTCTGCGATGTGGGCAGGCAACAAGTTCTATTATGTGGTTGCAAGAACTAAAGGCGAGTTTTTACATATTTCTGTTTTAGCAAAAACTGGTCTAAATTTGAACCCGTGGTCTACCTGGGGGGGGGGGGGGGGACAAGAGGCGAGGGAGTGATGTGAAGCTTGAAAAACGGCGTGCTACTGTGGTACAACGAATAAAAAAAGATAGCCCAGCCAACTTGCGGCGCGTTGCAAACGATGGCAGAATAAGTGAACCTTTTAAAGAAGATATGCTTGGGCGGCGCGAGTACGAGGACATGATGAACCGGGTTGCCTTGTTCTACGTGGATTCCAGGACGTTAGTTAGGTTTGTGTCACGAGGATGCCATATGATAAAAGCGTATTCTAGTGAGCGCTGGATAAGGCAATTATATGCATCAAACCTTGTTTCCTTGGTGGCGAAATGTGGATGAGAAGGCCGAGCTTTTTAAGGACCTTTAGTAGTTGTATGTTCTAAGTGGTTCGTTCACCTTAAAGTCGCCGTAAAAACACACCTAAATATGTAAATGATTGAACTGAATATATTGGAGCAACATTTATTTTGTAGTGAGCAGGAATGGCCTCGGGAATAGAACTAAACAGTATGTGCCTTTTTTTCTACATTAATTTCCATTTGCCAGCGGCTGCACCATTCCTGCAGCTTAATGAGGTGAGATTGCAAGATACGTTTGTCGGCGACGTTAGATATCACTCTATATTGCCGCGAACCATGCATTTGGTTTGTTTATTTATATTTTTCTATTGCCGCCCGGCTGCGCCGGTTTGTATTATCATTGTGCCAAGGGAAGCGCGTGTTCCACTCTTTCTTTCTATGCCACGTGTGTTATCTCTTCTGATAGGGAGAGCATTCCGAACTAACGTGAACAGCCGAGAATAATTTTCTTTGTTCTGGATGTGAATCGACGGTTGCAGAAACACTCCCGCTGAAAGATAAAACCCTGCAGAGCAGACGCCGTGGCTTTAATTCGAATCGTTGACGCTCGCCTTCGCGCGTTACTTTGTTGTCTGCTGCTTCGCCGCCTGTATTCTTTGAGTTGTTAGGGGAGCACAAGTTCGCTCTAATAAACTTGTTTTCCTTGAGGACAACTGCGTCGTCTTTGGCCACGTGACATCTCGTAGGTGCGGGGTAAATGCACCCTACGCCTTCGTCAAGCAAAGAAGCAAGTCCCACTCGTGCCAGCCGCCGACAGCAATGTCTTCCGCCGGAGTTTGGACTGCTTCCGGATAAAGTGAAATACAAGACGTCGTGACCACCACCATGATCAACGCATGCACCATGACCAGCACTACCAATCCTGCGATTGTTCTTCAACAGCCCTGGGAATCACCATTGTTCCGCGGATCCCCCGGAGAAGACCCTGAGGACTGGTTGGAGAAAGTGGAGCGTGTCCGCATCTTTAACAGGTGGGATGACGAAGAAACTTTCTGCCACATTATCTTCTATTTAAAAGATACGGCCCGAACGTGGCTCGAGAACCATGAAGACTCCCTTAACCGAACTGGACTGCGTTCAAAGCGAGTTCCTCAAGACCTTCCGCCTACCGTCGTGCGGAAAGAACGAGCCGCCCTTTTGTTGGAAACGCGCGCAACAACCCCAACGAAGGGTCGTGATCTTCGTTGAGGAGATGAAGCAACTATTTCTCCGCGCGGACCCCGAAATGACGGAAGAAAAGAAGTTGCGCTTATAATGCGCGGCGTGAAGGAGGAAACTGTGTGCTGGACTTGTCCGAAATCCGCAAAGACCGTCGCCGAATTCGTGACCGAAGCCAGCACCATTGAGAAAGCCCTCGAAATGCGTGCTAAGCAGTACGACCGAACTTTGTTGGCACGGCCAATGCGAATTGCGTCGACGGCATACGCATTCCCGAAGATAGCCTACGCGAGACTATGCGCGAAATAGTGAGGGAGGAGCTGCGGAAACTGCTCCCAACGCCGCCGCAGACACAAGTCGCTTCCCTTACCGACGTCATTAGAGAAGAAGTGCAGCAAGCGCTGGGACTTCAACGACGCCAGTAGCACCTCGCGAGCCACAGCCATGACCTACGCTGCTGCTGTCGTCGCCTCGCCCACCTGCACCCTAGTCGTCACGAGGCTCCGTACCGTCGTCCCCTGTCGCCGGCGCGACCACCTGCGGTGCAACACCCCACCCCAAGGAAGACCGACGTGTGGCGAACGTCCGACAATCGTCCGCTGTGCTACCACAGCGGAGAGGCCGACCACATCTACCGTCGCTGCCCCTACAGGAGGCTCTGTTTGCGAGGGTTGTCCGCCGACGCACCCTGACCCGGAACCGGCCAGTGCCCATCGGAGATCGAAGAGCGCCTGCCCACCACCAACCGTGGACCAGCCCGTTTCAACCGTTCGCCGTCGCCCTACCCATACCAGTCGCCGAACCGCCATAGCAATGCTTAGTTGTCACGTGGAAGGTCCCCCAGCCCACGCGGGGGAAACTAAAGGCAGCAACTTCTGGTGGTTGAGTTGCACAACGGCGGAAAAATGAAAACCCTCCAACGACGCAAGTGCGCGCCGAATACCGTGATTCACGACATGCCTCATCCAGACGACCCGACGGAATCGTGACGAGGCTCCCGAACACGACGAAAGCTACGCGGCGCGGCGCGTACCCAACATGACCGAGACGGCCGCTAAAAAGACGATGACAACGACGACGCACAGTGCCCGACCGTCAACACGCACAAGCCGAGATGCGACGCCCCGACGCACCCGGAACTCGAGGAAGGCGGCCTGCGATGTTCAGTTCTCCATCGACGGCTTTTACGTAGTCGCCCTCATTGACACGGGAGCCGACTACTCAGTAATGAGCGGGTCATTCGCGTCTAAGCTGAAGATAGTTACGACAAGATTGGACGGTCCGCATATACGCACAGCAGGAGGCCATCTCGTAACGCCAAGTGGAAAGTGCACATCACGCGTCACCATAGGCGGCACCACGTACCCTGCTGAATTCGTCATTTTATCTAACTGTTCCCGCGACCGTAATTCTCGGAATGGACTTTTTGACGGACAACGGTCGCAATAATTGACCTGCAGACGAAGTCGATAACTTTTTCCTCCGATCACTCCACGACGCCGCAACCGAACCCCGACCGCCGCGCTGCTGTAACGATCGCCGACGATCACGTCACCTTGCCACCCCGCGCAAGCTTGATGATCGCCGTCTACAGTGAGGATGCTGCTCCTGACATTGACGCTATCATATAGAATGACCAAAGGTTGCTTCTCAACCGCGGTGTCTCCGTCGCAAGAGGCATTACGCGCTTTAAGGTATGCAAATGCAACGTTTTAGTCACCAATTTCACCGAGGAGTACCAGCATCTAAACAAAGGGCGCTGCAATTGCGTTCCTCAAAGAAACGCAAGAAGCAAGTCAAGTGATCGGGGTCGCCAACTTTGAACGCGCACGCACAGATGCTTCGAAGCTGCCGCATCCTTTCGATAAGAACCCGGCACTGCCGCAAGAACATCGGGACAGATTACTGAATGTTCTATGTCGCTACAGCAAGTGTTTATCGTCAATTTCAAAATTACGTCAGACACCCCTAGCGAAGCACCAAATTATAACCGAAGAAGGAGCCCGACATACCCGACAGTCACCGTACCACGTCTCTTCACAGGAGCGGGAAGCCATCCGGACTCAAGTCAACGACATGCTCAGCGACGACATTATACAGCCATCGAAAAGCCCCTGCGCTGCGCCGGTCGTACTCGTAAAGAAAAAAGACGGCACATTAAGGTTCTGCGTTGACTACCGGCGACTCAACAAAATCACCAAAGAGGACGTGTAACCCCTGCCACGGATCGACGACACCCTCGACCACCTCTGCCATGCCAAGTACTTCTCATCCATGGATATGAAGACCGGCTACTGGCAAATTGAAGCGGACGAGAGAGGCAGAGAGAAGACTATATTTGTAACCCCGGACGGCCTATACGAGTTCAAGGTGACGCCTTTTGGGCTGTGCATGGCGCCAGCAACGTTTCAAAAAGTCATGGACACTGTGCTAGCTGGCCTGAAGTGGCACCCCTGCCTCGTATACCTCGACGACGTTGTGGTATTCGCCCGGATTTTCGACGAACACCTTCAAGGTTGGAGTCTCTACTCGAGGCCATTCGTACGTCGGGGTTAACGCTGAAGCCTCAAAAGTGCCGTTTCGGATATGAGGAACTGGAGTTATAGGGCCACACCGTAAACGCCGCGGGAGTCCTACCTGACCCTGCAAAAACTTCAGCCATTTCGACCTCCCCAAGGCCGAAAGACAAGAAGGGCGTGCGAAGATTTCTCGGACTGTGCGCATACTACCGGCGCTTCGTCGCAAACTTCGCACGCATTGCAGAGCCACTCACACGCTTGACGAAAGATAGCACGTCTTTTGGCTGGGAAAACGCCCAAGAAAAAGCATTTTGCGAGCTGCAACAACGCCTGCAAAACCCGCCCGTGCTCGCTCATTTCGACGAAAACGCCGAAACAGAAATGCACACCGACGCCAACAATATAGGCTTGGGTGCCGTCCTCGTCCAGAAGCAGAGTGGTTGCGAAAAGGTAATCGCCTATGCCAGCCGTGGTCGGCCGAAGGAGGAGAAAAACGATTCTGCCTCCGAGAATGAGGGCCTGGCTATCATATGGGCCATTTCAAAATTTCGCCCATACGTGTATGGTAGACAATTCAAGGTTGTGACAGACCACAATGCGCTGTGTTGGCTCGCCAATTTGAAGGACCCCTCTCGCCGCCTTGGGCGATGGAGCTTGCGCCTGCAGGAATTCGACGTTACAATTGTCCATAAATCCGGCAGGAAACACTCCGACGCCGACTGTCTGTCCCGTGCCCCCGTCGGTCCACCACCTCAAGACTCCGATGCCGACAGCGCGTTCTTCGGAGTCGTGACGGAGAGTGATCTAGCCGCCCAACAGCGTGCCGACCCCGAGTTACGCGTCATGATCGACTACCTGGAAGGACGCAATGCCGCCATGCCTAGGGCTTTCAAACGAAACTTACCAGCATTCAGCCTCAAAAACTCCGTCCTCGTGAAAAAAAAATTTCAGCCCCGCAACGAGAACGAATTACCTTCTTGTCATCCCGGCAGATCTTCGTGACGAAATTGTTGGAAGCGTGCCACGACGACCCGTCTTCCGGGCATCTCGGCACAGCTCGAACAATTGGAAAAATCAAGAAGTACTACTGGCCGCGCCTTACATCTGACACCAGCGTTTAAGTCGCAGCTCTCATCGTCCGCAGTGCAAAACGCTACCGAAAGAGGTGACTCTAGGATGGCGCCTACCACACACAAGCACATCCCCACATCTAAGCCCTCTGCACGCCTTATACCCTGCAACCTAACATACAAATATCTGCTCTTTATGCAGCCCAAAAAAGCTACCCTTTATCACGTCACATGGGTTTGTCTCTAGATTAAGAAAGTTCGTTTGAACGCCAATTCAATTACCGAAAATAAAGAGCCGTGTTGTCCTGGGCTGCCCTGGAACATCGGCAAAGACTGGCGGAGAGGGCCTGAAAGACAGCCAAAGCAACAGGGGCACTGAAATGAGGGCTTCGCCCAGTTCCGAAGACACTTATTCACTTTTGGACATCAATGATGTTTTTCCTCCTCCAGCTCCATTACCACCAGGTTAACATTAAATGAGTATGCCGTTGTTCGGCATGTCATGAGGCTCAATTTGAAAGTTGCCTAAACTTGCGCCTATAAATAGGATTTAGGCCTAAGAAGGACTTTGGAACCCTAACGTTTGGAATCATTAACCATTGCGAAATCTACTTGTTATACGGCAACCTGCTGGCACTCATTACCGCTTATATCTAGAAACCAAACGTTAAGCCCTAGGCGACGCATGCGTGGCAGTTGCGGCCGTTATATCTGGGTAATACATAGCCACAAATTAACACATACCTGAACTGTAGGATTAACAAACGCTTTATAAGCTCAGTGAATGCGGAGGCATATCTTAAGAAATACATTATTTAGCCCGTCAATTATTTACACTCAAAGCGCAACGATGTTTGACCACAAGAAATAAGCGTGCGTCACTGCATGCTAAATGCGAACGTTGAAGCTTGGCTGTTATACACACCCACGATGTACCCCATATCAACGCCGCCTGTATAAAGATTGCGTAACGCGTCGCCCGCTTTCCAATGAGAACGGTAGGAACGCTTAGTTCAGCCACTCCTTCGCTATGTGGCGCGCGCAGGTGGACATTCCCCCCTTACGTCACTGCTCGTGAGTCGCGAACGCTGCACCTACTTCTTCGACGTGTGTCTGTCAGCTTGCCTGTTTAGTTTCAAGAGCCGTTTTGTTCCAGTTTTAGTCGCGACGGGGTGTTAGTTCTGGGGTCACCGGGGATCTCGTTAAACGTGTCTCTCGCTTCATGCTTGCTGCATTTTTTGAAAGATGGCTGACGAAGCTCTCTGCTTTCTTGAATGCCTTCGTATTCTCGCAGCTTTACATCGTTTGCTTCGCGATGAAGCGGTTTGTTTCCGCGGTACGGTAGTAGTAGTAATAGCACTTTTAATAACAGGAGCATTGCGCAGATAAAAATATTTTTCGGGGCGTGTTATACGCCGGCGAAAAAAAAGAAAGAGCGCCTGCACGCAAACATCGTGTCATTTCATTCTCTTATGTAGTGTTCTTGTTGGTTATTTCTATCTATTACCATACCTATGCGAAGTGCGAGCAGCGTGGTCAAAACAAGGCTGAAATGCGGAGGGGACAGAGGGGTCTTGATCTTGTTCTTCTTTTGTTCTTGTTTTGTATCTTGTTGTACTGAACAAGATATTTGATCTTGTTCAGTATGTTTGCTGCCACCCGTGGTATTCTTCCTTTAACGAAGTCGTAGCATGCTTGCTTGGAGTCCGTAATTATGTGCAGGCTCTTCTATGGTCTCTCTCCGTGGGCGAAACCAAGGGCTATTGCTGCGGCCTCCGCTTCCACGGGATCGGTATTCTTAATAGTCAAGCATTCTATTAAGTTGTGGTCAGAATCTATGACAACCGCCACTGCATCTCTGTTGTTTTTGTACATTGCTGCGTCAGTGTAGATTGTGTTAGGGTCTCCAAGAAGTTTTTTTTCTAGATATGCTATCCTTGCTTTTCTTCTTCCTTGTTGGGCTGTCTTGCCCATGTGTCTTGGTATTGGTGATATAAATAATTTTCTGCGTATGTCCTTGTCGAAGTCGACTTTACTTGCGATGTTGAATTTATCAGCGGGCGTGCCTACTCTTTCGAGTATGGCTCGGCCTGTTCAACATTATAGATCCTTGAGGTGTGCCTTTGTTGGGCATTTTGAGCCTTTTAAATTGCAAAAATGTGGAATTAAGATTTAATTTTGATATGCGATCGTGTAAACCCCTATTGCGGCCTTAGAGATTAGTTAAAACTTCGGTAAAACTTCATTTCCTACAAGCGGGGGGCTCGTAAAAAAGTGAAATTAATTCACTTGAGAAAGTCCGAGCCCCGGTTACAGACAGCAACGGGAATCACAAAGTACATCTTTCAGAGAAAATAGTTTTTGTGGTATCATTATACACAGTTTTTCAGAAATCATTTTGCTGTAACGAAGAAATTTTCTAATACAACGCTGTTTACATGCTCAGTAGTAATCTCATTGGCGGCAAGGTCACTTAACAAGGAAGGCAAAGTGTTTCGAATCATTTGGTTTCAAAGGTAGTAACCAGACTTGTTGAAGGTAACACAGAAATGGCAGGGAGGTCATTGTGCTTGGAACAGTGCCTAATTTAGCGCCGCAGTATTAAACCTATTGTGTCTCGTACCTGATGTTTCATATTTGAAATGTTGCCTAATCAATTTTCGTTCTCGAGCACACACAGAGCCACCGCTGCTCCGAGAAGGAACGACAACCGCTACGTGAGCAGAGTCCCAGACTGCGTCCTTGAAGGTGATTAGCATGTCTTGCGAGCAGCAGAGGTAAAGAACAAGGACGGTGAGAACGCGTGTACATGAAGAAGAGACTTATATACGCCCCACCAGCTGGCGCCGTGGCTTAGTTGGTTAAAGCGCCTGTCTAGTAAACAGGAGATCGTGAGTTCGAATCTCACCGGTGCCTCGATTGCTTTTCTTTTTTCTGCACGTTCTTGTTTTCCGCACTGTCTTACATTGCGCTCGAACTTAGATTTCGCTCAATTGAAGGCAAGTAGGTATTAGAAGGTGCCAAATTTATCCCGGCAGAGATATTTTGTTGTCCATGAGGTGTAGAGTTACCCTGCTTTTGCGTACTGTAATGCTTTATGCTAGCAATTCGTGTGCTATTCAGCATGACCAGGACTAGGTCGAATAGCTTTCTAGTGGGGCTTAAGTCGCTGCGTTCGCGGGATTGTTGTTCATGTTAAAAGTGTAGTAGTCGTAAATAGAGCAAACCAAATGTAAATACGGGTCTACGAGTAAACCCAAAAAACTGAGAATCCTGAGATTTTGTACTACGCTTTCTACATGTAGGTGCACTGCCTCTTCGTGCTTTTATTATACGCCTATTTTTTTCGCGCCTCACAGAACCATTTATTCACCCATGCTACGTAATTGTTGCGTTCACTATATTTTACTAAAATATTGTGGCGTCCCTTGTGACACCTTAATTGCTACAATTGAGACTGTGCTACAATTAATACCGAGAGATTTAAAGGGTTCCTACTCCGCCCACACCCTGAACTCACTTTCACGGGTAATTGGGTCCTGGACACTGTAGCATTGCCTGAAATTAAGTCTCTTATAGGAGACTGTAGCTGTCATCCTTCGAGGCAGCATAAACGTAAATGAGGTAGAGTAGAAAGAGTTGAAATTTTATTTAAACATTAAACTGCCGCCCTAATAGTAGCAACAGCTGGACAAAGAAATCGGAAACCAATAACTGGTCATTAAAACCTACAAAAACTATTGCTACGAAAAGTTATGCCAAATTAGTGTAGGCAGCCATGGGAGACCTGGAGTCGGGCACACACAAATATACTTGAACCCTTGATCTTTTTTGTCAGACTCTGCCATATCGTTTTATAGTAAGCAATTTTAGCCACCTTGGCGGTGTAGACTTTTTAAAACGTCATTCTGCCTCAGTCGCAAATAGGATAGGCATCATGAGGCTTTTAAAAAACCTTAAATGCAAAGATTTAGTGTTTCATCTATGGCCCTATATACCAACATTCGTAGTCAAACGTAGTATTATACATGTTATAACAAGTCGTATTTTACATTTGATCTAACTTTTGTCATCCCGCTCTTCGCTTCTTTTCAGGTTTGCGCTATAAAACCTTGAACCATGATCATCATCATCAGATCGAGCTTCCGTTATTTCGGAAAACAGCTAGACCATCGAATGGCTCTAACATGTTTCATTTCGAACCCGTCGCAGGAAGTGCAACACTCAAAATGTTTTACTTTTTTATTGCGCCTTAAGATTATTATGATCCAAATTATGTGATTGCTTCCGATCTTTGATTGTAACTAACTGATAGTTACGATGAAACCCCAAACTCCTTGATGTACAGTGCATGCACTCAGCGAGCAATAGATAAGACACAACACAATTTCAGGCTATTCGACTCGCACATAACATTAAAAGGACTACAATGCTTTTTCGGGCACAGGGGTCGAGCACGCAACAATATATTAGGTGAAAAGTTGTTTAAATGAGCTTTATTGCTGGGAGGCCTCACAAAGAATTTTGTCTTGTTATACCGAGTCTGGAACGGTCTTAGAGTATTTTGTAGGGCATCGGAAGGCTTCCCACAGGGAGTCAATGAGTCTTCGGTCGCAAAATAGGTCGTAGGCCGTAAGCGCCAGTGCTTTGCCAACGTCGAGGGCGATGTCTTGGGCCTCTTTCGTGCCTGCAGCGCGGCAGAACTCTGCCGTGTGGTTCACCAAGGCCGAGTCAATGCGGTAGAAAGGGTGTATGGTAGGAACTTCGTGTGACACGTTGGCGGCATCTGATGTTCCACCGGTAGTCCTCGGAACCGCCTCCTCCTCATCCGAAAAAGTAAACCCTGCAGGGGAGATTAAGGCGGTGTAAAAATAAACTATTTACAGTTAACGTTACTTCATTACTGTCAGGCCGAAGAAACCGGCGCGTGCCTAAACTGATCATCCCCCAATATACAGCGCACCTTTTGGGAAACAGCATGGAAACGACCGTACAGCACGCGTAGCAGCTTTTTCACGTAAGATTTTCCTATTTGCAGTAGGTTGAAGGGGTCGGGGTGGCACAGCTACCCAGTGTCCCCTCCCACTGCTCGTCGGAGGAAATTAGAAGGAAAGGGCCGTTAGGGCAGCCCCACATGAAGTGGGGCACAGTGAAGCGTGTGCCACAGGTAGGACAATTGGGGGAGAGGTAAAGTGACGGGTGGATGTGGTGAAGTAACTCTCGGCAAGGGAGAGTGTGAGTCATGAGGAGTCACCATGTGCGTTCCTGCGCGTGGGTGAGCTGAAAATGGGAAGAGGGATATTTGCGGCAGGCGAGGCGGCAGTGACTGACAATGTCGTGGTTAGTTGTTAATTGTCGCTTCCCAGTGAACTGTCGGTGCAGTGCCAATGAGCGTTCCTGATATTAAAAGTGAAGGTTAGATGGGGAGTGGAGTCCCGCTGGGAGCTATTTCTAACCCTGGTGGGTGTAAGGGGATCTGTTTCGAGCACAAGTCGATGAGACTGCGCCTGATCCCAGATGAGTGTGCCCTTTTTTGTGCAATGCGGGTAGCCCCACGCTGTGTGAGGTGCATTAAAGTATCCTACAATAATGAGTGCATGGTGTCCAATTTCCTTTTTGGCAAGAGAGGAAAGGAGATTGAAATTGTGCCCATGTACCTTAGGGCTGCTGTAAATATTAAGAATATAAAGTCGAGTGCCAGTTCGTTTAGTGGGGTATAAGGTGGCTAGATCATGTGGGATGTGTACACTGTCGGATTTATTTCTTTAGGCGGGGATATTACGTTGAGTTAGGGCCACCGTGTTGGGATCATTAGCACTTTGAAGTGCTTTACACCCAAGGAGCTTAACCATCGTGCCGGTTTCCTGCCGGACTATAACTTCCAGCGATATATCCTGCGATTGGGTGTGCATCTGCAAGTTTTCGCATTTTTGGCGGTAGCCCCTGCACTTCCACTGCCAGATGCGAATGACCTCAGCGTCTTTACTCGATGGCGATTCATAAAGCGGAATCATGGCGGGGGCAAATGCCACGTCCCAAATGGCTTGTCGTGCAGAGGCACCTGTGCGAACGCAGCGTCACTGCAGCCTACTCCCCAGCTGACTCGCAACTGAGCTAGACGTCGCCGTCTCCGCACGCATTGTCGGGCTCAGCTTTATCTGCCCCTCTCGTCTAACGCTCACTCGTTCCCTAACGCTCAGTCGTTCCCTATTCCTCTGTCGCTGTCGGCGTCCTGGTCGACGGGGCAAATGTTTGCCGACATCCACATTTATTGCTGACGCAATGATAAAAATGCCATCAGCTTCATATTTACATTATTGGCGGGCAAGGGCTTGTGACTCCACTGAGCAAGGGCTCGCATCACGTGGATAAACCTCACGCCGTCCACAACAGCCTCTTATGTTACAATTCTCCGTGTTGTATGCTGCCGCTTCACGCACGTGGCTTCACTGAAAAGAGGGATGTTTTGATTTCAGCCACAACATACAAAATAGACTTCGTCACATTAGCGGCCGCCCCCCCCTTGAAAGCAATTTAATGAACTCTGAAGGAATATAGGAGTGGTCGTTTAACAGTGTATTTTGCCTGCCGCGTGTTATCGGTTTGATGCAAGGCCGACTTCAGTTGCATCACCTTTCTCTTTGGCAGTCATACTATTTTGACTTGAAATACAATTTGAGAACTGGGTATACCATAGCTCCTCGGCATTGAAAAAAGAAGTATAGCAATTTTCAAGCACACTTCCATGCAAACAAGCATGACGGCGCGCACCTTAACCCTGTTCAACCACTAATCTTTGGTGAGAGAGCAATTTCACCCCATCAAATTTCTAAAAATGCGGGTACATCTATGGGATACAAATAGGCACATCGATTTTTTCTCCAAATATTTCGAGAAAGGAGGACGCATTCCGAATTTCATTCCGAATTTTCTTGGGCGCTCTAAACGTCAGTAGTGTGTGTCAGACAGAAAAGTGGAACGCATGAGCACCTCGCTAAACATTCCACCTACAGTACGGACCGTTTAAAAAAATTAAAGCCGTTCCACTCAATGTGAAAGCTGTCGGAAGTGCAGAGGAGTGATTCGCGATAATGGGCTGTACCGCCGTTATCCGCTTACTGCTACCACCCCAAGCATTTTTAAATTTCCCGCCTTCAGAGTGCTCACGCGCCCCCTGCCTTAAACTGCGCCAGCGGGAGTTCTGTTCTCCTTGTGTTTTTCTCCCCGCACATGCCGGCGTTGCACTGCCACATTTTGCGTTTACTATCGCAAAAACCAACCCAACGGGCGTCTTTTCCTACTCAAGGAACGCGGGCGCTGCCGGTTAATTACGTATACTTGTCCTCAAATGTACCTGTAGATTTCTTTGCGCTAAACAACGGGAAAATGTATGAAGAGCGCCAGCGTTTCACGAGTTTCGAACGCTTATGACAATACAAACCACTTGGCATTCGAAGCCTCTGGGGTACGCCGTGAACAACAGCGTTACCCCGGGACGCCGCCTTGGTGCTTCATATACTTGGATCGAGCGAGCGAGCTGGGACGACAAGACGAGCGCCTAAAAAGTTCTGCACTTAGAAATGACATTGCACGCACCCCGTTTCACGTACCGTACTCTTTGGCGTAGCGCAGGAAGAGCTTGAGCAGAGGTTCATTGAACTTCATGCTCTTGCAAAGGGCCACGATTTCAGTCACAGTGACCTCACATCCCGAGGACGTAGCCGCCGCTTTCATGCAGGACTCGAAGTCCCTCCGCAAGCGCACCAGCTGCTCCACGCTGGGCGCACGAACGTTGAACACCAAACGGCTTCGTTGAACATCAATGTCATTCTTCGCCTCGGACGTAAGTATGACACCTGCACAGAGTCCGCAGTACAGCATATATACGTATAACTCGTTAGGAGTTCTGGTATGATGGTGATGGTTGATGTTTAATGCCACAAGGCCAGGGAGGGCAAAGACCTCAAAAAGTTATTTGATGAAAGTGATGAAAACGCAAATACTAAATACTCGTAAAACCGCAAGTGAAATGAAACAAAAAACATGAAGACGGCTAGTAAATTGGGCCAGGATGATTGTGGAAGATTTATAGGAAGCTGTAAAAATTTGTTTTCGTTAAAACCTAAAAACACGTTAAATATAACCATTGAGTTGCCGGCTAAAAAGTATGATGGATGCGGCAGGACATGTCGTCTGTTCAGACGAGATAAATGTTTGTGTCTTGTGTCAAATATAGCACGTAAGTACGATCTAAACTGCCGATAGCCCTCCCCACAACAGCACACAGGGGTCTTCGATCTGCGGCCTCATTGCCAGCGATCCAAGAGTGTCCTCGAACCCAGTATAGAGCTAGTTCCCGATTTACGTCGTGCGCCGACATAATATTCTTGCAAACAAGATTGAAGTTACGGTTCCTTGAAGTCTCTCCGGATGACAATGAATGTACCACACTGCAGGAATATGTGTAAATGGTAGACTTTGGAATGCAATTTCGAACAACGTGATGCACAACAAGAAATATGCTGTATGCCTCCGCTGTGAATATCCTGGGGTTTACATGTATGGTTCTACTGTCATAAAAGTAGGGACCGTGCGCACCACAAGACGCGATAGATGCAGTTTTGGACGCTTCACTGTAAAATTCTACACAGAGATATTTTGCCTGTAAACAAGAAGTGCTGCAGGAATAAAGCCCTTGGAACTAAATTTTTTTTTTATTTTCCCAAAAGACAAGTCACACTACACAAGGCGGAGCTGCTATGGCGGTAAAAGATCGGTCAAAGAGGTTTTCAGGTGTCCAAAAGGGAGACAGCCACTTCCGGTGCATGTTTTCTCACTCTGGGAGGGAAAAAAAGAACCTAGATGGGATATTTAAAAAGAGTTGCTCTGAGGATCTATCAGTAATGGTCACATGCGTGATTTCTGAGGCGTAAGGTCATAAGCATAATTTCTGAGGCATAAAGCGAGTTCATGTGCCCCCGCTGGTCATGGAGGGAACATTTATCGCGCTTGACGTAAAGGCTCTAGACGAAGAAACATTGGGAGAAACATTGTCGGCGTCGCCCCATTTCTTGTGAAGCCGGTCCTGTGCGGAGCGCGAACAGTCAAAGCTGGGCGCCAGCTTCTCTATCCAGCAATCTTTCTAGCAAAGAGAACAGCCAGCTGCTAATAACCGACAATAGCGGGAATGCAAGACAAAAACAAATTCCACGCTTTCGGGGGCTGTCGGTTTAGGCAGAACGCATTACGATTCCCAGTAATCTTATGTAAGGAGATAGTAAAACAGGTTTTGTTACCTTGCCGAACGCTGGAACATACTGTGTCACATCACTTTACGGTGTCATGGGACGGGGCCGACATGCGCAATGGGGCGCAAAAAATGTAGGTTGAGTTCCAAATCCTTGGTGTGGGTATATGCGCCTGGTGGATTTATACCAGCCTTATAACCAATATGGAGGTTTGTTGAACAAAACGTTAGCTATTGAGCCCGCTACCAATAATTGTGATCGGTTCAAGCTCGGCGGCTCTGCTTGTGTTCAGGCCACGGAGCCATAACCGATTCATCCGCAAATCAATTGTGGTTTCAAGCTCGTCTGATATTTATTGGTGCAAACCACATCAAAGAGACTTACAAATGACATAGATTTTTAATTACTGCTTTTCTGTCATAAAAATTCAGTAGAGAGTGTAAAATGTCAGTAGGAACAGGCTTGTTTTCATCATTTCTGTAGCTGCGCCGCCATAACATATTTCCGCACGCACACGCACACGCACGCACGCGTGCACACGCACACACACGTGCACACACACGCGCGGGCATGCACGCACGCGCGCGCACGCAGTCCCTAAGCTGAACTCAGGAGCCAGGGGGCGCCACTCAAACCTCCCCACCGCCAATAGCGTCACCTTGAATACACAAGGAGCCCATGCGAGGAATCCTGGTATGTACGCACATTCTATTTGTACAACCGTTTTTTCAGAAACACCCATTACTTTCTGATTTCACAAGTGAAACCTCAAACCATTATTACGAAAGGCGTTCATCACTGCCCCGGTAGGAATCCTTATTAGGCTGCAGTAGAACTCAGTTTAAGCTGCCGCATGCAGAATTTGCCTGGGAGCTCACTGCAGTTCTCTGAAATTATCAGGTTAGACAGGAGGAAAAAGACAGAACTAGGAGAGGCAGGAGGGGGGAGAAAACCCGTTGCATATGTCCTAGCTTAAGAGCAGCTGGGTTACCTCGACGGTAGCGCGCCGTTATTTGGACATGGTCCAAATAACCGGCGCTTTCCCTTCCGAGTGGCCCTGTTGAATCAACCCTCGGTGGTCCCGCAGAATCGAGCTGATCAACGCACCTTTCCGCTGCTGATGAGAATGTGAGGACAATATTGCTTGGGCAGGAGAATACAAGGAGAGAAGCAGAGGCTAGAGTGTTGCAATCAAGGGGATTTTGGGCAGTGTCGTCGGGGGAGATGTGGGATAGGACAATTGAGTGGCATCATTTGTTTTTTTAAGTGAACTAAACACACCTTAAGAATCAGAACCATTGTAAGGCAGTCCCATCATTACAAGTAATATGCCCAAGAAATGTGATTACCTACATGCGGATAATAGTCCCATCATTACAAGCAATATGTCCAAGAAATGTGAAATTAGCTACATGCGGATAATGTCTTGTTGGCGTCCCCAATGTTTTACAGCAGCTTCTTCCATCACCATTAAGCATCCCGTTTTTTGTATGGTGAACTGTCCTCCATGACATCTACCCATGATTGGATTGAAGACAAGACATTAATCTGGCCTCCCATAGGTGCAAATATTGCTTGAGACAGGGGGCCGCACACCCCCAAAAAAGTATAATACTCGTTGTCACTAAAAGTGCTTGTCACTCGTGCACGAACTAATACCTCCTTTGGACTTGTCTGCACTTATATTACTTTCTAAGGAGCTTCCTCCATCAGGCGAACAAATCTATGATGAACAGGGACCAACCAGATGTAACTTGCAGCGGCTTCATCTAAAAAACAGTTCACCCAGAGTTACTGCGTGTCCTTGATTTTCACCGTGAATTCCCAGCTGCTCAAGCACTCTGTCCTATGAAAGCCGGAGCTAATCAAGTTCTGCCTCGTTCTCAGCCACCGCTGTCACAGGAAACTACACCCCATGGGCAAGACCTTGACCCACTCGCCTCTGGGTCCGCTACGCAATCATCTGGTCGCATGTGTAAGTCTTGCGTTGACCTTTACGCAATGTTTTTGTATCACAGACGTCTGTACCGTCCGCTGGAGTTCCAACAGGGCAACAGCTTCCTCATCTCCCTCTCTCTCGTCGCTCTCTCTCTCGAGCACTGAAGCAAAAGTATGTATTCCCATGCTAAGATGCACCCTTTGACGCCAACGTGCCGGGACGCAGCTTGTCAGCTCTTGTACCTGGACGCCTAGATGTAAGACAGCAACACTTTTCTACTACGGTGACCTCGCAAGGCTCATGGTTGGCACTGCAACACATTAGGCAGCCTTTCTTGGCTCGATCTTAACAATACCATCAGCCTCCTTTCACCCGTTTTGGGGGAGTCTCGTCACCACTAGTGCTGTTCTCGATGCGATCTTTCTCTCGGGTTCCCTGCACATACCCACCAGCACCGTGGGCTCTCTACGCCTACACGTCCAGTGAACTCCACAACGCCGCAAATGTTTTTCTAGTAATTTTCCATTTCCGCTTGCTTTGAACCGTTGTTTCTCAGCCCGTAACACCCGTTTGATTTCCTTGGTCATCTACAGAAACTAGAAAGCTAAACCGCGCGAAGCTTTGAAAGAACGCGACGAAAAGCCCTGCTTCTACAGGGGTAGCCGACGGATCTGCAGATGCCAACCACATTATTTTCGGTGGGAACTAGCTGACGAACGGCAGGGACAGCATATCAAACTTTGTCAGAACATTGCCCCAACCTCGAAATTCCTTTTTCACGTGCTTAACTTGTGACAGTTTTCAAAGCTCGGTCACCTTTTTAATTACTAGTTCGTTCACTAGTATTTAAATATGGCTGCGTTACCACAAAAACGTAAATAGGCTCCCGAAAATAGAGGTATATTGTCATTGTCTTTTGCCTCGTAAGAAATAAAATAAAGTGTTCTTTTTGGCTGTGTGTATTATAGAGGGTTCGTCATGGTTCCCCACTATTCGAACCTTCACATTTGAAAGTTAAAAATCAGACAGACAAATAAGTGGAACTCTCATGTACCTTTTGTTGATCAGTTGTTGCCAATCGTCCTCCCCCGTTGCTATGCTCTTTAAATGTTCGTTTATCTTTAATAGTTTCATCATTTGCCGCTCGCTACGAAAGACTCCATTAAGGCATAAATACCTGCGGCTTCTAATATGTCGTAATATACATTGCTATAGTCCTTTGCCTGGCTCGCATATAAAAAAAGTTGGGCTTCTTGGCTGGATGTGTTATTGGAGGTCTGCACCGGAACTTCAACAATAGTAGCATACCGTCGGTTGCACTGAAGTTGCCAGCTTTCAAGAAGATTCGAAATGAATAACATCAACATACAAAAAACATTCAATCACACAACAAACATTCATATTTCAGGATTATAGTCAACAGGTAATAAAACACTTTTTTGAAAACCTCAGTATGAGATTCAAGTTTCAGCGACATCCGTTTGCTCACCGTGTATTCTGCACAAGGGGTCAAGGCGCTCTCTCAGAAGACTCAGGTTGGCATATGCGAGGACGGCAGCGTCCATGACACGTGGTTCAATTTCCAGACCTTCTGGGTCTTCACCGCACTCGAAAACGGCGCTAAGCTGCGTACGAAGTGAAAAAGATGCAGATGACATCTACCTTTGGGACTTGATATGCATGACGTGATACCGTTACTTCAACGGCCAGGGAGCGTTTTGTAACGGAGCACTCAAGGAGCACTCAGGTCAGCGAAAAAATACTGGCGGCAAGAGTTTTTAATCCCCGCGGAACAGGAGACACAAAGGCTTTCTGCGCTTCTGTGGCTTTACTTGTGAGCGTGAGAGGTTGTGGCTGCGGGTTACCCGTTTGAGCGAGGAGGCGGCAGTCTGAGTGCTTCAGTGATTATTCTTAATGCCTTGAGCGAATTCAACGTTGTTGCTTTTTTGCCAAGAGAGATGACACTAGAACTAACTCTTTCATCAAGTCCAGGCTCACTCTAAATGTACTCAGTGGTTTTGTACCATTACGTTCGAAATACATCGTTCTATTGTAGGCAGGGCGAGCATTTATATGCTCTTATATGTGCCGCCCTCCAAGACAATTGTAACACGACTGCAATAACGTCAAACAGTGCCTTTCCGCGACGGAATATAAACATATTTAAAAGTCCGCAAAAGACCATGATACAGTGAATCTGATTAAGGACTGTTCTACTTTATTGTACCAGAAACCAGTACTAACAAGAATTCATGTCCGATCTACTTAGCATTTCCTCGCCTCACTGGAAACAGTAGTAACGCAGAGTTTTGCATGGAAAAGTGCTGAACTCCGCCCCCCCCCCCCCCGCCAAACGTAAACAAAATGGAAAAAACGATCGGGGTGTAAGAAAATACGGGAGTGAAAAAAGTTTAAAAAGCCAAAATATATATATATCAGCAGTGTTTTGGGCAACCAGCGGTTGACTGTTGCAGCACCATACTCTCATGAAGTGTACCAGTAGCCATATGTTGGTGGCACAAACCTCCTACCGGCACATTCCATCATAATCATCATTCGTACATTATTATAATCGTGAGCCGCTGTGTTCGGTTGAGTTACTGCCAGCCTGAGTAAATGAAGTGACCGGTGGATCTGCTCACTTGTGCGGAGTATTCTGCTTCCTTAAATATCCAGAAATGAGAAACATTGGTGTCACTAGGGGTGCTCCGCATAACCTTCTGAATAATCTTGTTTTTCTTTTTTGTTTGTTCAGAGGCGCTGTCAACGGGTAATGGTAGTGGTGAGTGCTTGTCGTCGAAACCGTGTGAGCCTTAGCACCAGGAGTTTCTAACCTAAGTTGAAACCGTGCGAAATTGTGGCAACGGTTGCGATACAAAATATTTATCTTTATTTGATCTTAGGCAGACGCTATATCCTAATGAGCACAAAAACGTTTACGAGCGGCAGGGGAATTTGGCCTTACCTGTGTACGACAGCGCCAGAAACAATGGAGACCGCAAGGCTATTAGCTGAAAAACACAGTATCTCCTAAAGCTGTTTTAATCGGATGCGGTGTCAAAATGAAGCGACAAATGGAGATCCGTTGTTGGATCTCAGGGAATGCCTGAAAATCTCCGCCCCGCCCTCGGAGAACTTGGCTCGGCCCGGTACGCATGCCTTGCTCGGACTTTAGAATCCTGCTACACGGCGTTCGTCGAACGCCTACAGTGCACCGTGCCAGCCATGCTTTGCGCTCTAATTGCTTCTGTGTGGTCCCTTCTCACCTAAGCAGTGCATTGGCTGCCTGTCGCTCTTTTGCTGTCCACCAATATTGAGATTTCGTCGCCGTCATTCCCATTCCTATCGATACCACCACCCCCACTGACTGCAGGTTCGATATCAGAACGCGCACAAAAAGACACTGGACCCGTCGAAGCGGGGTCCAACATTCCCATCGGCAGGAGCAGGTGGCCAGCTGCAATGCGACTTAACGTCTCCCTGAAAGCCTCGGCAGCGGAGGGAAGGCAGCCTACCGCTCTGTCCATACTCTGTTCTGTCGCTCTGATGAGGCGGCGAAAATGTTTGCCGGCAAGCCACACTTATTGGTGATACAAAAATACCTGAACATGCGTGAAGCGGTAGGCCCGTGTGTGTCCGAGCAATCCGGTTTCCGACGCGGCTAACCGGCCCAGTGACGGCCCCGCACTGCCGTTTTGAAAAATTGGAAACACAGGCCGCTGGTGTGTCTGCGTCGTGTCTCTTCTTTCCAAGAGACACGCGAGTCGATGCGTCGCAGTTTCCCACCACGTTTCCCACCCGTAACGTCATCAGTGACGTTTCCGCGCACCAAACTGCCATCGGCTGCGGTCACCAGCAAGCAGCGGCGCGTGGTGCGAGCAGATGTCTAGCAGATTGGACACACGCGGTATGCACTCGGGGCTACCAAACCGAGAGCCATCTGGCACCCAAATTTGTTCCCGAAGCGGCAGACGCGCGCGCAGACGCCTCGCGTTCCTCTCATGTCTGGAGTTGGAGTGTAGTGCGGTGCGCATCAATCTCCAACGGCTTTAACAAACCCTTGAGGTAACTGGGAGCTAGACGCGCGTTCATACGAGTTTGAAAGCTCCTTAACAAATGCGCCTTTTTCTGTCGATTTTCACATGTCTACTAAAGAGATATGAAGCTTGGGGTGTCCATCCTCCTACGGTGACAACGAAGCCGGTGTGTGAAAATAAATTTTTCAGACGATATCTGTGAATACTTCGGCACGCTTAGGGTCGTCGGTTTCCGGCGCGAGAAAAAAAGTGCCTAGCGCAGCACTTTTTCCCCACCCACAAACAACAACAAAAACAGAATTTCCAAAGAGGTTAAACCCCCAGGTTTGTGTGCCACAGATTAGGTTCATATGCACAACAATGCATATTTTAGTGTTGGAATCAAGAAGTCGGGCGCGCAATGAGAGCGATGGGCACCGCTGCAGGAGGGTTCCAAGCGCAGTTTGGACGCCGCAAGTTATCTTACCCCTTTCTCATTCTAACTTTTATTGGCTGTGCGGGGCCTCCGAGCAATTCTTACTGCATTAGCCAACAGCAGAATACGGACAAACAAACGCTTCACCGGGCTCAACGTGGGGCACCATTCTAGACTTACTTGGACGCACAAGCCGCAACACTACAATGGCGACCAGAACACTTGCTCATTGGCATTCAGTTTTTGTGACGACACCAAAGTCAACCAGAATAGGCTTTCTGTAAGATACTGAGGCCCAAGTAAACTCGTAATCACTAGCGCCTCGGTATCTTCCCGAGACATTATCACACAAAGAGTGCGGGCGAAAGATGCGCAGGAACCATGTAGTGGCACTAACGGGGCGAGGTTGAGTGCCACGCAGCTGCTTATAATAAAACCAAGGCGTTCGGAAGAATCCAAGAGAGTAAGTAAGGCACTTTGATTCGACAGCGCCTTTTTAATGACTATGTCATTACGCCCTTATCGGCGCACGAAGAGGTCCCAGAGATAGAAAAACACATCGTTCGAATGGGAGTGAAGCAAAAAACTTGACAGGCAATAAACGAACCTAGTTCGTTTGCGCGCAGCCGTCTGTAGAAGCATTTTGCGGGCGGCTGTCACGAGTTCAGGAAATTAATTGTCGCTATAACGGTCAGAAAAATAAATTATTCGTCGTTGGTACGTCACTTTCTTTAAAAAAACGCCTGTAACAGCAGCGAAGGCTCACTGACCGTACACTTGGCCGCCAGTATCACCCGCATGCAGCCTGTCTTTCCTGGATGAGCCATTAGAGCGGCGTCGACGCCTTCAAATGCTCCGGCCTTCAGCAAGAACTCCTTGCCCATCCCGCCCTCCTCGGCCGGCGTTCCAAGTACTACCACCTGCGTTACCGGAAAAAAAGCACCAGGACGTATAAATGCCATGACTAGCGCTCTTGTCTAGTAAGCGTATTGATTCACCGCTGGTCAACCATCAGATATTTCATCTTGAAAGTAGTCGCCATTGATTTTCTGGCACAGATGGCTGACTGTTAGTGTGTGGGGTAGTCAACACCCTTTTTGTAAGATTTTGAGATCGGAGAAGGTGCTTAGCAAAGGAGGCAGTGATGATGTGTGTGTATCAATAGATAATGGCTACCTATAATTGTATTTATGTTGGGAGCAATTCACCAAGTTTCTGCGGCTTTGGCGTCTGCTATGAAAGCCTCAATGGGATTTCCCAATTTTAGATTTTTTTTCTCTTTTTCCCCCTTAGATTTATATTTTTATTATGTCAAACTCTCCTTTTTCAAACGACCTTGTTTGGGTTTAACACGCCATCGCTGCACTTGTGCGACTATTCACCGAATGTGTGCCCAGAAACGACTCCGTCGTGTGAAAACTCCTAACTTTATTTCACTGGTAACATCAAACACCGAACACTAGCTACACCACCGAACCAGGCTTGGATATAAGTACTCAGGAGCCCGTTTAGTTTAAACTTAGACCATGAGTACTTTTCCATGTAATACATTCCTTGAACGACGAAGACTTACGAAGAGCTTTTCAAAGGAAAGCGGTTCCGTCGGTTGCTAAGAGTGGCGTTAACATTTCAGCGCGCTGCTAGTGCAGGCCGGCATACAAGGCGGCATCACCATCTGGCATTACAAGTAAAACGAAGTCAGAGACGCCGTCCATTTGAGAAGTAGCGAAGAGATGCTTTCGACATCACAAGAAAGTGACGCTTATAAGGGATGGAATCGGAGTGCTTCCGCTGGTGCGCCCACCACCACTCATCCCGCCCTGCTCATACAAGAAAATTCAAATGAAAGACCGGCATCTTTATATCCCTTACATAACGAAGAGGTTTCACTAGTCATAAGCGCATGTTATGTATGGTAAAGTCCCGCTTCTCAAGGCAACCATCCCTCATTAACAGGTCTGCGTAGCGGAATCGGTCAGTTTCGAGGCAGCGTAGCAACCTTGGCCGAAGACTTCAAAGGCACGCGCTAGCGCTGACTACCCGCAATTTACAAAACGGACACCATCTTACTGCCAGAGATAGCATTGTGTATTTACAAAACAGTATCAATACTGGATCCTATTTTCTCAAAACTAAATCGTCACTAATATCTTGTTGGTTGGTCTACCTTTGTTACATGGCCTCTGGCCATTTTTTTTAACGTCCCTTTCAGCATGTACAGTTTTTGTCGACAATTTGCAGGCCACGGTGACCATGGCCAGAGCAGGCGCACCTCCAAGCAGGGGTGCCGCTGCCGGCTGGCTGCGCGGCTAAAGAGAGCGAGGAGAAGTTTTGCTCCTGCGTTCGTAGTGTGGCTGGCGCGAGATTTGCAGCGCGCAGCTGGTTTCTCAAAGAAGGCACTTCGCTTCAGGGCAGGCATTTCACCCGCACTTGTCGACACTACGGAAGCAAAAGCGAAAGTTCCCTCGCTTTCTTTAGCCGCGGAGCCAGCCTGCAGCGGTAACCGCCGCGCCCCTGCTTGGACGCGCGCCGCCTCCGGCCAAGATCGTTATGGGCAACAATATTTTGGCAAAATCTCTACCCCTTGAGTGGATACTCAACAGGAATAGCACAAAACTTATTTCCACTTAAACTAGATTTTTTATGCACGCACTCATGACCAAATGCACACTTCACTTCAAAAACTTCCACAGCACTCGTGACGTAACTGAGCGTTTGCTATTGCTTAGTTACCATTTAGTTTTTATGGCAGGTGAGCAGATAATTTTTGCACGAATTTGCTACAACGTGTGCGGAACGTATTGTTGCCTCAACAATTGCAGCTCTCGTGTGTTATTAAACCTTGCTTGTGCGAAAGTTCTTTGAATTTACGATTTATATGTTGAAAGGTAAAACTCTGCCATTTAGTTTTGCCTCATCGACTCATATTTCCAGGACCACATTGTTATTCTCAGTGAACGTGCTAGGTATGCCATTCACCTGCATAATGGTCTGCACCTCTGTCAGCAATCACGTATGTGCTTCATAGCGGGAAATGTATAAAAAAAATGACGGAGCATGATATTTTTAGCGCGTCGCTTAGTCACAAACCAAACGAAATTTAGTTGGTGTAAGAAAAGTAAAATTTTACTACATTCTGTTTCATTTATTCACTTTATTTTCGAGAGTTCATATTGTGGCGAAGACGGATGGTGAGATAGCTTAAGTGGAAGCATTATTTATTTTATCAAACTTATTCTAAAAACTGACATAACAGCCACAAAGGTGCAATCAGCAAATGTACCTGTGCCGTCGCCGTCGAATTTAATACCACCGCGCTCCACCAGCCGTCTTTCAAACACTTACAGATTGTTTTCTACAATGGCTCCGAGATATAGGTAACTGATGGTGATATTGCGTCATCGTTCAAGTGAGTTTTATACGTTAATAACCATTCCATTTTGGCCTAGTACGGAGAAATGACATTTAAACACCCATCGTCAAAAAACCCACCAATAACATTGCGGGTTGACGCCAGCAGGCTTTGCCCTTCTTTCATACTGCAGGTAATATTAAACGACAGCGGTTTTTGTTGCATACACAGCTAACGGAAGGCTCAATTTCAAGTAATCTGGTCTCGTTGTTGTTAAAATCAAAGCGATGAGCAGGTTCAAGGCATCAAAGAAAAATGCTTGAGAACTTCGTGCAGGCTATGATTATTGACGTTTCGGGCAGCCATAAATCGTTGCTTACTTTTCCCTCTAGTGCTTTTCCGCACGATTCTTGGTCCCTTCGCAAAAGAGCGCGCAGTGCTACAGCCGCAGCCAGCGCACTCTCGGCGATGAGGTTGTGTCCGCAGGCGTGGCCCAGGCCTGGCAGGGCGTCGTACTCACACAGCAGGGCAACCACTGGGGAACCCGCTGAAGTAAATTAAAAAACACCAATTAAATTATATTTTTCAATGTTTCTTTTTCTCCCATAAATATGATTCTAATAACGGAAAACACAAGTGCTTCTAGTCCTGTTTGTTAGGCAATTAACCTGAAACATACCTAATCCTAGAAATTGCAACCAATTTGAACTGACCTCTGTAACAGTGAATGTTCGCCTGATAGGTGGCAGGCAATAAATTTGGACTAACTTTCCAAATTTACGCCACTTTAATGCTATTCGCGGAAGGCCACCCTGTATTGAAGTGCACATTCCAACGTGGGTCGATGTCTGACACTCAGGCGGCCTTCCCTCTTGAAGCCCATATCGGCTCCGAAGGCAGTTAAAGCAAGCGAATTCATAGGCTTTTTATCATGTTTACAAATTCGAAGTAGCGGCATTTATTTGGACTATGAACGTTATAAAATTTACGACTAGTCGGCATATTGTCAATCCCTTTTGAGAAAACAGAGTTGGCTGCAAAACGAAGGCCAAAAATTTTACTGGTTTTTGCAGAGGTACGGCCTCCGCTCCAGTCCGGTTAACAGGAGTACAAATGACTGATTGGAATGTAATGATTCATACTGGGCCATTGTATTCTCTAGACTTACTTGCTTTCTTTTGTTCCCTTCAGTTGGACCTGCTCTTGTTCCGTCTTTATGCTGCATTCACGCGGAGGCGGGAATCTATTTGAATGCAGCATTTCACTATGGCTTTATCGTCTGCACGTAACATGCACTTCACCTTTGAAAGTAACGAAATGAACTGAATAGGCTCCGCCCAGCATAACCAGGCACTGTGCATAACCAGCGTTTCTGATGTCTGTGGTACAAGTTTCATCACATATAAACAAATCTGCTTGGTTCAGTGCACTTCCGACAGCTTTCACGTTCACGAGTGGACGGCGTTTGCTCAATTTTTTTAATCATTGGCACTGCCTTCGCCCTGATCTTTCCCGCGTAGTGTGGGGCGTTTTTGCTTTTTGCCTCATGCCAATCGGCACGGGACTTTCGCATCTCCTCTGGCTGCCATTTTTATGAGTGCAATTTGGTGAGTTTTACGGTTCTGTGACGTATTCTGCAAGTGATACGCACAGGCAGGCTTCAAGTATGTATACGATTACCGAAAATTACGCTGAAAATATTGTTACGACGACTTGTTATTGTTACGGATTATTCATTCGTAGCTACAACGCCCGCGGCATTGACTGCACTGATTCTGATTTAATGACTTTCTCTACGCGTAATAATTACGGGAGGCGGGAAATTTGAATGGCATTAGGTGGTAGCGGGAGCAAACGCAGTGCATCTATGACGAATCACTGCTCTGACTTCCGACAGCTTGTTGAGTGGACGGATTTTTTTTTTTCGAATCCGCCTTCGCCGATCTTTCCCGCGTGTGTGTGGCGCTCGCCAGGCACGTTTATCTCCCCGCTGCCATTTTTATGAGTGAATTTGGTGACGGGGTGACGTGCATGCACAGGCAGGCTTCAAGCGATTACCGTTACATACACGTTCTGCCACTTGACGGAAACTATGGCTACAATCGCAAGCCTCTACGGGAATTGTCACGAGTGCATGTGATAACGGGGTTGGTGTGGCTAACAATCGTGCTAGAGTCTTTTTCAGCTCTGAAGGGATTTCGGTTTTGTTTGCCGCGTGCATACATGATGTACCGGCAGCGGTATCCTGAAGGAAGTGAAAAGCATGCATGGGAGCACCCGGTATTGTGAATTAGGAGTGACGGAGCTTTCTACACAGTGTAGCGATTGGCACGAAAAGACACCTCCGTAACATACCTTCATGTACCGGAACTAGCAATTTGTGTAACTTTCAACGCCAGTGGTGAGCGGTGATGCGCTGTGCGGCAGAGTACACAGCGTGTCAACTGCTTAGGTTTCGGTGAGCATTAGATCGGGCGAGAAATGTGATAAACCCAGTTGTGCTTGCGCTCAGCAGAAGACACTTACTTCGTATGGCGGTTCGCGGCTGCCAACGACACGCTAAAGTTGCAGAGTAGCAGCAAGTAGCAACCAGTAACATGTGGCGGGAAGTGTTTATTAAGTCTAGCCAAATCTTCCCCTCCACCCCGGCAACTCCCTCCAAGTCGGCAGATTTGCTCCTGGTAGTAATCCCTATCATCGTTAAATTTTCTCACAAAATTAAGGAACTTGTTTTTGTAAGCACGCTGGATTCAGATTTCGCTTAGTTTAGATTTTTGCTCCTCGACTTGCCGCAAAAAGCTGTTGAGTATGGTAAAAGCCAAAATTCTTTCAAGTTAAAACACAACAAACTTCTTATTGGTAACCAATATTACGTACGACCCGAACGATAAAAGCGAGTACTAGGGGGACTCCCGAAACTGAATTTCGTGCCCAAGAGCAACTCGCTCTGGCCGTGTTTTCTCGGCAGGTAGGGATGCGAGGGGTGGCGGCGTAACGTTAGAAGTGCGACTATTCACTAACATACGAGTCTTTATCCAAAAAGAGACAGCCTAAATGCCTAATTAATGATTGCGAAGCATATTGTACACTGAACCTGGCTCTCCGAATAAATAACACCTCTGATTGTTTCCACAAAAAATTCATTGTTTTCGCAACGACCGCGAAGAAAGAATTGGTGGTGGTGTACTAATTGCTTAACTCATTTGTGTTTTTCGTCTTCGCAATAAAATGATATGGTGCGTATAAAAATGTCCTTCAGAAAACTAATTTTTGGTGCATGTTATCGCCCGCCTGGGTCCTGCGATTTTCTGGAAAACATCAACTGTCTCAATCAAATTTCAGCTTCCCGGTGTACCCATCTTTTTCCTCGGCGATTTCAATTTTCCTTCTTTGACCTGGGAAACTTCGTTTCCCCGCGTCACGACGCTTTCTTTTCTTAATGTTTGCTCAGTTTCACGCGGTCGAGTAAAACGTGTAACAGCATAAGCCTTCCTTGCTTGATCTAATCCTCACATCATCACCCGATATTGCGTCACCAGTAACGCACGTTCCTGGCCTCAGTGATCGTATTGCACCCATTCTGTTCCTTCCACCCGTGCTACAATCGCGCGAAGTATATCATGTTACAACAGTCTTGGTTAAACGGTGACCTTTTTTTTCTAGACACTCTTGCAACCTGCAAATTACCGATTGAGAAAATTGGGCCTCTTTCAACAAAAGATGTATCTGATAAACAAATAATTCCACTAAGGAGTACTGCATCCTCTAACTCTCCTTGGTACAACAAGTTTCTTAAGCGCTGGCGGTTTTTTCGCGCAGCGAAAAAATGCCCAAGTGCCACTGTGGGCGCACAAGCGCGAGCTAAAGTATTTAACGTCAAGAACGCAAATTTGTCTTTTTGATAATCCGTCAATCCTTCAAACCAATCCTAAGCCTTTTGGACGTTGTAAAGAGTAAAAACAATACCATTATAACCCTTGTTAACAGCTCCGGTGAATTCCTAATCATCACTGTAATTTCTCATTCAACAATTCGTTATAACAATCTTCTCCCCATGGATTTTGTTGTTGTTGGCTATGCTGAAGAAGTTTATTAAGGACTTAAGCGGTCATCTTCCTGGCACTTGACACTTCTAAATTTCTGAAAGTACATTAGAATACGTTCAATAATACTGCAACCTCAACAAATTTTTCTTAAAGGCAAAGTAGTTCCGCTTCAAAATCAGGAGACACCCAAAACCCATCTAACTACCGGCCAATCTCACTCACATCTGCCATGCAAAATTCTTGAACACATCATTTTTACGCACCTGGTTAACTTTCTTGAGTCGAATAGTTTTTTTCATCTCAGCATGGATTTCGAAAACATATTCGTGTGAAACGCAGCTTTCCAACGATTTGCACTCATTTCTAGATTCGAACCGATTGTGTGTTTTTGGACTTTGCTAAAGCTAACCATCAACTTTTAATACTAATGCTCAGTCACTTCTGGTGTGCCTCGAGGCTCTGTTTTAGCACCATTGCTCTTCCTAATCTACATCAATGACCTTCCCAGTATATATCCAGTTCTTATGTCTTTTCGCAGATGACTGTGTTGTGTACCGCAAGCAACTACTAACTCAGATATTGCCGCACTACAGACTGACCTCGATAATATCACTTCTTGGTGTGCGCTCTGGCATATGAATCTGAACATTTCCAAATGTAAATCAATGAGAATTTCGCGCAACCAATCGTCCTGTCCAAACTATTTCCTTAACAATGTTCCCCTTGACTGCGTAGTTTCATACAAATTTGGTACTTAATCTTTCCTGGAAACGGCATATCGAGTACATAGTTTCAAAATCGAACCGTATGCTTGGATACCTCAAACGAAACTTCCACCTTGCACCGCCTTCACTCAAAAAGCAATTGTATTTCACTTACGTCGATCTAACCTAGAATACGCTTCTTCTGTTTGGGACCCCGGTTTCGTCACCCTAATAAATAGTTTAGAAAGTGTTCAAAACCGCTCAGTCCGCTTCATTCTTTCCGTGAAGGCCACACTTAACATTCCCTCTCTTGCCTCTCGCAGAAAGCTTTCTCGACTATGCCTCTTTCATAAGATATACTCACAATCCCCTGCTTCGATCCCGTTTCATCGCATCCCCTTCCTATACTTCTGCCCGTGTTGACGCATTCCATTTCAACTACAACATACAGTAACTTTCTTCCGAAGACGTGCGCTGATTGGAATCACCTGCCTGCCTCATTGGTGACTATCGCAGACACTTTTTTTCGGTTGCCCCAAACCTTTTAAAACGTCACCCCCACGCCTACCTGCTTATCGTTTTTCCCTTTATGCTGGTGATAACGCGCGCACCAAAATCAATTTGCTTTTTCCACTGTACTTTTGCCGCAAATTCGTATTGTTTCCAGTGTGGTTTTCAGTTGTCACCTTATACTTGGTATTGTTAGCAGTGTGTTTTTCATTTTTTATCATATTCACCTTATACTTGTTATTGTACCACATGCCATGCCTTCTTGCTGTTGGTTTATTTCTTTGAGTTCCTCGTTTTTTATTTATATTGACCGCGACAACCTCTTTTTCTTGAAAAAGGCGTCCTTAGAATATTTCCAACCCTACGCCAGGTTTTTTTTTCGTAAATTTATTAACGGACACTTTGGCATTTTTCTACAAAAACTCAATTTGGAGCCGCACCCTTGCGGCCATGCCACGCCAAAATTCGTATGAACTGCCCGCGGAATCGTGTGAATCGTGTCAACAGCGACACATTCCACTCTAGGTAAGCTAGTAAGAAACTCTGTGGGGATGTGTTAGAGTTTAAACACAAATGTCTCGGGGCCCGATGCGAGCTGACTGTGGTCCTCCGTGATCGACTCGTTCGCGCTGGTGTACACAAAAACAGTAACATGTCTACGACACGGGACGGAAACGTGCAGCTCCATGTTTTTTCCTTTAGAGTAAAACTGTAGTCCTTCAAGTTTTCACTCAGCTAATTAACTACGAACTCGGATTAATCGCAAATTACTAACAAAGGTGTTTTGTATCGTGCACTCTTTAGCGTCACTGGTCATTCTTCGCAGAGTATAAGCCGGGGGTATGATTTTTTGTGACGCACGCGATATAAAACACTTGCTTACAATTACAATTTGGACAGCGACGAGTGTTTTTTTTTGTTATATATTTTCTGATGCTCTCTATACAACAGCGCGCGCCGAGGGTTCATTGTGTTTTAGTTTATTGCATAAGTATTACGCGTAGAGTGCGTACGGCATCAACCGTGTGGCCACCTGCGTCGTCACAAAAAAAATCCTACTTTGTAAGCACGTTTAGTTGTAATATTAGTGTATGGTGATATTGTTGTCGAAAAAATTTTAAGAGGTAACAAAATAAAACTAAAAACTGAAAATACCACCCCTAAACTGATAGATTCAAAAATATAAATTTTACACACCCCGCTTAACTGACTAAACCAGCTGTTAAAAACCTCAAACAACCTGAAAATTGGGAAAAAAGATTCAAAAATATCAATTTTACACACCCCACTCACCTGACTAAACCAGCTGTAAAAAAACCTCAAAAAACGAAGTGAAACATGGCATACAAATTGGGTAAAAAGATTCAAAAATATCAATTTTACACACTCCGCTCACCTGCCTAAACCAGCCGTTAAAAACCTCAAAAAAAGAAGTGAAACACGACATAAAAATTGGGTAAACACCACCGCCCGTGCCATAACCTGCATTGGAAATGAATACAATTTTAGCAAACAAGATATTTTATCATTATGGTGAGTAACTATAAATGGTTACTAATAAAACAAACCCCAACAAGAACAAAAATGGCTGAGGCCTAACTCAGCTAATCTTGGATATGCAAAGCACAAGCTTGGCTTAGTCTGGTTGAGTCTTCGTTTCGCTTGGTTAAACTTTGATGTAGCTGTTTTGCCGATCCCAGCTCAAAGCCGTTCGGTCCCGTGCAACGCCCACAGAAGGAGGCCCGGCCTCACTTTCATTCACGACGAACGCGGCGTTCCTCTCCTCTGGGCGCAAGACGAGTGACGTAGCCCGAGACGACCCCAGCGGTGCATGCGTGGGAGACGCAGGGTTGGTAGGCTACCGATCAGCTGAGCGGCCGCAGCCGCTACTTGAGCAGAACGACTGAAAACGGGGCCTAGTGCGCAGCGCTGAGAGCCGGCCCTGTTTATCACGCGATGCGCTTCCAGAGGTCTGTCGCAGGGGGTGTTTCTGAGGTCAAAAGGTGAACTTGCGCCTCCGCGGCGAAGCCGCTGGACGAAAGTAGTAAAGCTTTGCTTTAAAAATGTTGTACAAAAGAAACGCAAGGTCATCCATGTAGCCCAATTTTCCCAATTGCGAACTGAAGTGTAAAGGAAGCTCTATTTGGCGCCACAAAGCAAAACCCCGCTATAAAAAAGTCACAATGCGTACAGAAACATTAGAATGTCCATGCATTAGTACACAATCTCTAAGTTTCTGTATATTGTTTTTTTTTATGCACGCGGCCGAATGGTCCGAGTCGAAGGCAGCCGTAATTGAGCATATGGCGACGGTTAGCTGATTTGGGGCCACTTTTTGCGGACGCCAGCCTAGCGAAGTAACGCTTTCCCGCCACAAAAAAAAAACGCCACTGGATCTGCAAGCTAGTAAATAAAATTATATTTCTCCTTTTCAGCAGTTAGCCTCACGAAATAAAGAAGGCCTCTTTTCGGTCTCTTCGCTTATTGACAAATAGCTCCTCTGTTTTCGTTTTTGCTGCTGCTATGACTTCAGGACTTACCTCCGTATTCAGCCCGGAAGGCCGTATCCAGGACATAGTGTCTCTTTACGTCGAAGCCCTCATTTTCCAGGAATGTGCACAGCCGATCGTGAGCTTTGTGTTCTTCAAAGCGAATTTCAGGGTTCTCCCATAGGAAGGTACCCACGGAGTGTATGCCCTCTGCTTTCGCTGCAACTGCGCCTTCCGCAACCGTACGAGCCTCGTCCATCTGCTGCACACGAAAGAAGAGAGGCCGGCGCGGGCTGAAAACTGTCGCCACAAACAAGCCATTTTTTTCTGTATTTCCCTCTTCATGTAACAACGCTGGTAATGCGCCGAGCAAGGAAATAGCGCCGGTCACGGGTTCGATTCCCAGCCGCGGCGGCCGCTTTTCTGATGAAGGCGAAAGGCAAAAATGCTCGTCTGTACGAGATTTCGGCGCACGATAAAGATCCCGTGGTCAAAATTATTCCGGAGCCCTCCACTGCGGCGCGCCTCATCGCCTGCGTTGCGTCGGCGCGTTAAACCCTACAATCAATCAATCAAGGAAATAGCGCCTATATTAGCTAGGCTAACAATATTTATAACCGCACGACCCTTTGTGCAGGTGATGGACAGCGCAGCTCTGAATTGTGGTTAGAACCCGCTGCATCAAGTGTTGGGAGCGAACATACTGCAGTCGATCGGAACAGCGTCGCAAAGAGCTGCGTGGTTTATACTGACCGTACTTGTCGGTTAAGAGCTGCAGCGTCGTCCACATTATCGGACCTACGTGCACAAGAGGAACGAGACAACCCATCTTACGCTACACAACTCAATCTCATTTTTTTCCGGAAAGCCTCACTTGAATTTCGCGGGCGCTCATTTAAAATTTCCTCCTTTCGCAGCAGATACATTCGTCGCTTCACCTTGTTTTCCGGTTCGCGCCACGCGTCATCCTCTCTGTCCTCCTGCTTATGGCCACTGTCTCTCGCACTATCCCCGGCATTGTCCTGTCAGGGGCTAAGCCCCGCGTCTCCTGTCATCGTCGTCGTGTATCATCGTTCGTTTACACTCGCGCTAGAACGTAGCTCGAAACAAGTGCTCGTTTACGCCTCGCGCTGGAGCCCTTCGTAACGCGTACTGAAAAAACCAGGGACGCGTTTCCGCCTCGCGCAAGAGAGCATTCGTGCTTCAAAGACAAGAGACTTTTACAGCAAAGCTGTATACCTTTACCCACCAGCGGTTTTATCACTGTTGTTAAAAACACCAAGGCGCCAAGAATACACTTATACAATGCATGCTTCGCCCCTCCCCAGGTTTCACGTTAGTGGAGATGGCCCGGGAGTTTCTCGCCGTACACCGTCGCATGCCACCGCTGTTCCTCCCGTTCCTCCTCGACGCCACGTACCCCATCATCGCGAAGCTCGCGTATCGCTGGCATCTGTCAAAATTCGCTGGCGGATGTTTGCAGTCCCAGAGCAACGCCTGCTTTTACACGCATAGCGCTCGGAAGTTTTGCCCGCGGACACGAAAATTGCCCGGTTCCGTAGCCACATACAGCATCGGTGTAAGAAGGGATGCGGATGCATTTTTCTTTCACTGTGATTTATACCATCGGCAATGTCATTTGCAGAATTATCTTCAAAGAAGTAGGAGTCTGATAGTGCTCGTTTGATGGTCTGTGGTCCTATTTAAATTGCTATAACCTTTTTGCCGCACACGGACATCGATGCATGAGCCCATGAGAACATTTTTTGAGCAGCGGTTCTCCAGCTTGCTATTGTCTGTCAATCCTCAACTGGAAGTAACGTATAACCCGGTCTTAACAATCACAGAGCAGCGAAATGGTCGTTGCTAAACGCTCTCACGTCACTCTATTGAACGTACCAAGTCTGGTGCATGATTAAGTAGCGGTATTTACTTTTACTTCAAAGTGATGTTTATATTGCACGTTTATATTGCAATGTTTATATTGCACGTATCTCAAAACGCCGAGGTGCGCTAAAACAAGGAGGCAGCACCAGACAAAAGGCCAGACCGAGTTTGTGGAATTTTTTACGCACCAGAAAAAGGCCCGAACGGCTCCAACCTTATTTGGGGTGTTTTCGCTAATTGAACCTGCCAATGGTCTCAGAGAATCACCGAAGCGCGTACGCCCTCATGGATTTATTTGTCGTTAATGTCCAAAGCGGCTTTGAACGGCAAAAATTGCAAGAACCGAGCCCACTATGCACTGCACTGGCAGTTTTGTACACGTAGCCTTCATGAACAGTTTAACAGCAATGCCGAAAGGCAGGACACGAAACATAAGCCGCACTACTAAAAATGTCAAATCTTAAGAAGGCTTCCACTGTCGCACAGACTAGGGCACTTCTGTTTCTGCCCTGCTCTCTGCTTTGCCGTACTTAGCCGGATATCCCTCACCATTCCTCACATGTGTAATGACTTGGTTAGTCTCCCATTCAATTAGACTTTTTTAGTTCCTAATAAATGCCTGTAGGTCTGTACAGACACGCATTGCAATCATCCCGGATAAAATGCTTACTTATCGTTAACACTATATGCGAAGCAGATGCTGTACAAACATTACATGGACCGACTAGTTATATTGATTTATTATCGCAGCGGCTGTAACACTAAAACCCTGCTTGAGATTAGTACTTAGGAGGAATCACATATTAGGAAGTTTTGAGCAATTCACTTTACAAGAACTACTAAATAGAGGTTTTCACGCACCAGGCACAGATTATACATTGCGTGCAATGTAGTCTGTAGCCTTGTTTTCGCTACGTGTGCGTGCGTGAAGTCGATCTGTAATAATGGCACACTCTCACACAGTGGTTATTTGGAACAGTTTACTTGCCCAATGGCCATCAAAATAAATACACTATAGTTTTTCAAATGGAACGTATACTTGAATTATCCGCTTTCCCAAATGAACACTCCCGTTTGTGGGACTTCACGCACGCAAATTCAGCCGTAAATACGAAGCGGTACGTACCTTTGCTGAACCTTCAAGAATATTGATGAGAGCAAAATAGCCAGAAAGTTGCAATTCGCAATAAAAGCAGCACTATTATTCACAAGGCGGCAACTCTATTATCACCAACTGAGGTGAGCACCGTACGCGAGCTTGGCAAAAGGCTCAGTCGTTTCTACTTGCAACAAATGCCGTACTACGACAGGCGCATACAGCGCTCTTTGCCATCTCGTGTCAAATAAACAAAGGCCGTCTTTTATTGTTCACCATAAAAATGAAGGCATAAAAAGAGGGCGGATAAGATATGGCAGGCTTTGTTCGTGTATCGTTCTGTAAGGCCACCTCAGACACTGGCACCGCTGTCTGATACTCAAGGCATCCTAAGAGGTTGATGGTCCGATGCACGTAGTGATAAGGCTTTCTTGAGTAGCCAGGAAACGTTTCTCTGAGGGGGAACCTTGCGATAATATTGCCATTGCCAACAATGCAGTGCCGCTCGGGGCGACAGCCAACGGAAGCTTGTCTCGGTTTGGTTTGTATTCTTATTCTAGCACAGAACAAGTCTAAACTACATAGGTAAGACATTGGGTAATTTGAGTTTAGATGCCGTCCACGAGAATCATTACTGCATCCCTAAAGAAGTAGCTGTATAAATTCCTACCGTCGTTTTGTGCCCTGCGCCAAAACATTCATGTAAAGAACAACTTACAGCTAGCATGTGTGCAATGGAGAGGCCACTTAAAGATGGTGGCGATTACGGTGCTGATTGCGGCTTAAATCGTGGGTTATTTATTTCAACCCAAATAAAGTTTTTAACCTTGTTCCAATATACCACCCGTGGTAGAGGGAGTTGGAAAACATAACTTCAGGAGGATACATCCTCGCGGTTTGTGTCATCATAGCAGCTGGCTTGTTAACTAAGCATACAGTAAACAAGAGGTAGGTACATAAAAGGGAAGTTCTTTTAATACATCCATCACAAAACGCATGTGACGTTAAAAAGTTGGCACTAAAAAGTTCTTGTAAGGTTTATCGATATATTGCAGCGTACTGGTGAACGGACCACAGAAAACACACCTTCATGGTTTACGAAAGGCCCAATTTTATTCGTCCCAGCACGGCATACGACGGTACCAGCCCGTATCAATCGCTTTCCTGTATTCCAACCTCGAAAATATGTACTCTCAGTTTTCGAGAGCCTGCTGTGTCCTAGTCTCGCAATACCACATTAAACCTCTTAGCACCGCTCTGATTTTCCCACACGTTAGGTATGCACGCCATATAATTTTTATAGCAAATATGCATATTTTATCTTAGACGCACAAACCTTCTAACCTTGTAAAAATGAAAGAAAATAATTAAACATACCATTCTTGCAATAATTATAAGCATTTCTCACGGTTCGTAGAGACGTAAACTAACAGTAATGATACCTCAAAGCCTGCTTTTTTCCAATTCAAGGGGATCTATGGTGTAGTTCACTGCGGCCACTGGTTGAAATGTCTTGAAAAGAACACGAGCGATGTCGATATCGATTTAAGAGGTGCTCAGGAAAAAGAGGTGGCAGTAGAAAATACATTATGTTTTGCATAATCAAAGGCAATATTCTTGAAAGAGCGTGAGATACAATTTACTACAGTAGCTTGCAGGAAGCTGTATAGTCAAATCTTGGCACAACAAACACCGCATTAAAGAACTTTTCAGATTAACGAGCATTTAAGATATCCCACGCCGACTGCTTATAGTTTTAACGTAAAATTATTTCACTACTGCGTACTTTAGAATAGCGAACTTTTCAACATAACGATCGTTTCATTTAGTTCCGTGCTATGTCAGCAACACCTCAGTACTACGAACTCATATTTTCAAGGCCGGCGATTCTTAGATTTCCGTTAAACAATCGCGGCAACCGGAGCCGTATGCTAGCAGACGACACGGCAAAGCGCAGCGCAGGAGAGCCTGACGCCTTCCAACTTGCTCCGTGGAATGAGTGAGCCGATGCGAGAGAGAGAAAAAGAATCTTCCACGGGGGGAACTCGAAAATGCGTCGCAAGGGGTGGTTGTAAACGTTGCGTAATCGGGTAACCGTTTGGTTGTGGTTCCATTGTGTTGGCGTTATGTTGAGTGATCCTAGCACCAGAGGGAATTCCGCGTCCGGGTCCACACCGGTGGCAAAGGCACGCAAGTGCCGCGGTGGTTCTCGAGGCGCCGAAACTCGTCCATCATGTTCTTGTCGATGTTGTCTCTGTGGTAAATCGGTAGTCCCGTCAGCTTTGGTGAGTGTTGACCACCGGCTGAGAGCAATGTACACGCCCTCCTCTTCGCAGCTTTGTCTTCTCGTTCTTCTTCTTCTTCGGCGGTTCCCCTACGGGAAGATGACGACGGTGGTTGAACGCGAACCTATCTCGTGATGGATTCTTTGGTTGGTCACGGGGCATCCTGCCACAATCAGCATCAGAGGCGCTGCGGACGGGGCTGGTTAAGCTGCAAGGCGCGTGGCGCTTCCCGCCACAGCTTTCCCACGGAAATTCAGCATTCTAAAGTTTTCAGTTCGTCGTTTCCGTTGACGTTCAGCTTCGCGTGCCTTCGTTGTAGCGACGTAGTTTGAATGAGTCAAGGATGAGCACTTGCTCCTGTCCCGGATTTGTAGCGTAGTGGTAAGAGCACCGCGTACCTCCCGTTGCGGCCAGAGAGAGTCGTGGGATCGAAACAGGGCGCCGCTAACTATTTCTTTTTTATAGTGTAGTATCGCGGAACTGTGGGTGTAAGGAGGAGAGTTGCGCATGCGCAGTGAGCGTGTGGACGGCGCCGCCATCAACGACGCAGGACGAGGCGAGCCTAAGAAATGCTCCGCATTTAAAAGAAAGTGATGAGAAAAAAAATGAAGCATGGGTGGCCTCCTCCGTCCAGAAAGGCGCGGCCGCGCTATTTGCGCCCTACCCCAAGTTTTTCTACGTTCCGCCGCTGCTCGGGTGGCTTGCTGGATCTTCACGGACATCAGCGGAGCTGACAACAGAGGACATTCTCCAGAGCGTGAGCGTTCAGGATGAAGAAGGCAGCGAGGACGGCATGAACGACGATGCCTCTGAGGGTGTCGCGGCAGCACTAGAAGACTGCGACGAGCACGTGACGACTGCGGATGTGCTGGACAGCATACGTAAACTCCCCACATTTCCGGAGAAAAACCGCACCTCCACTGAGTCAGTGCACAGGAATATGGACGAATAGGAGTCCTTCGTGCTAAGAAGCTTGTGCTGCACGCACCAGAAAAAAATTGCCAACTACTTTAAATAAACGTGCATTGTTTCATTATCACTTGTGCATTTTTTGTGAAAAATGATTCAAGGATGCACTGCTGTACAGGTAGGTCGTTTTAGGCATTGAAATATTATTTTTGTCTTAACTATTGCGATTTTCGCCACAACGACCTTTCAGAATAACGAGCAATTTTCCGCGGTCCCCTGAAGTTCATTCCGGACATACTGAGTTTTTCGTTTTTGCGACATTGTTAAAACGTCTGCAGAAACCGGAACACTCCATCTGGGTAGTGAATACGAAACACTGAATGTCGAGCAGAACGCGGGAGACGCCTTGTTTCGCCTGGCCTCGTTGAAGGGGTTAGGAGCCAAGCCCCTGGATACTTTTGGCCAAGAAGTCCGCCTTAAAGGGGACTCACCAGGTCCCGTTCCTATGGCACTTAATAATTCATAACCCACGGGCTTACAAAGCATCGCGTACCGATACGAAAGGTTTTACAAATTTTTAAATACATTCCTAACAGCCCAATTTGCTTCTTTTCGAAATGTATCACGTCTTTACCCACTTTTCACTAGATGGCGCTAGCTGTCTAGCGAGCAAGAGTTTTATTTATTTTTATTTAAGTAAGAAGAAACATATCTCTCAAATAAACAAACCAGGCTGTTGTGAATATTGATGTGTATTTTTAAAGCTTTCCGTATAGGTTCCTGATGGTTTTTATAAGTCCGTGGGTCATGAAGTCGCAAGTCTCATAGCAATGCTAACAGGTGAGCGCCCCTTAAAGCTTTCAAATGGCATCGATCTGCCTTTGTAGCCATTGGGCTGCAGCTCATTCCATCCGCCGTATACAGGGAGAATCGACGGCGATCGGCACTTTTGTATTGACGGGCGATAGACCCCTGGCCACTTAAAGAAAGACCGGGAAAATGACTTTCATTTCAAAGTCAGGAAACGACTCAAGACATTAAACCTTAGACACTTCACACGCACATCCAACCCCTGCAAGCTCTTCAAGCGCAAAATTTATACTTAGACGCCTACAGAAACCCCACTACATCCCATAGAAGATGCTGAACTACCGGCAGGAACATTCTACGCAATATGTCGTCCCACCGTTAAACTACCACATAAAGGAGCCTGACTCATCGCAACAAAGAGCAATTGAGAGCATGCCAAAGACAGTTCTAATAAATTGTTCGGTGAGGCCGTTAGTCTGAGGGTGGTAGTTGCTACTCGTTTTGTGGACGGTATTGGCAGCTCGAAGCCGTTCCTCAAGAACTTGAGATAAAAAGGCCTTGCCTCGGGGGCTCAAAAGCACGCGAGGGCCACCGCGCCAAAGCATGATGATTTGTAGGACAAAATCGGTGATTTCTTGGGCGCATCCTGATCGCAAGGGTGATGTCTCAGCGTACCGGGTTGATTGATCAACCGTAGTCACAATCCAGCGGTAGCCGGCTGGTGTGCATAGATGCGGTGCATAGAAGATCAATGCCCACTGATTCAAAAGGCACAGACGGACAAGGAAGCGGTTGTAGCGAACCAGGTGCGGGTGACGTAATGCGCTTCCGGTGTTAGCATTTGGCAAAAGATGGTTGGTGCAGAGTCCAGGCCAAAAGTAGCGACTACGAATGAGGTCATAGGTTTTTTTCAAAACCAAGATGTCCGCCTGTGGCATCATCATGAAACACCTCCCAAATAGCCCTCCGTAGTGGTTGAGGTACAACAGGGTACAACCCATCTGCTGCCTTCAGGATGATGGCTGCAGTGATGAAAAGCTCCATCTACAGGCTGGAAATTCTTTACCTCTCGTCGTAGACGGCTCTTGGGAGGTGGTTCAGTGGCTTCATCCTGTTCATTATTGTACGACACTAAGTGTCGCTTCCTCGGATTGCCGGCAGGTTGTGTGGATTATCAACCATTGCATGAAGAATGGGTGTGACCGGTACAGCAGCTTTGGTTGCAAGGGAGGCAAGGGCGGACGATGGGTGCAACGGGCAGCGTGAGAGTTTGTCTGCGCCTAAGCGCTTTTTTCTGACTTGTAGGCAACGGTAAAATTTTACTGCTGAAGACAAAGCATCCAACGAAACCAGGCGTCCGGAAAGGTTCTTGAGCGTGAATAACCAGCATAACGGCTGATGGTCCGTGCCAACCGTGCAATGGCGGCCGTATAAGTAAGGGCGGAACTTTTGAATGGCCCACACAACAGCGAGGCACTCCTCTTTTGTGGTGTAGTTCTGCCTTGCTGACGTGAGTAACCGACTTGCACAGGCGACTGATTGATTGAAAACACGTTTATTCCATTTTTTGCGCTTGAGCGCTGCTATGGATAGATGGGTCGGTAGGGGATTGGTAGGGAAGGGGAAAGTGGGAAAGGATAATGCCGCCATTCACTGCGTCAGCGGCCTGGACGCAACACTATGGTCGCCTGGAGTCATAGCCACCGTACTGTCCTGCGCGTCGCCACAAAGCCGGTCGCCAACGACTGGTGCTGCGGTGTCCAACAGAAAAAGCAGCAGGGCGCGCCACAAGCTAGTAGTGTACCCAGCAGGAGCTTTTGGTGGTGGACAGGACCAGGACTGGAGAGATGTGGGCCAGGTTCCAAGTCGCACGTTGGTGAGGGCACGGTACCGAGGAATACTGTAGCGGGGGCAGTCCCACTCTAGATGTTGTAGGTCTTCCCTTGTATGGCAAGTGCTGCAGGTGCTCGGGACACTGGGAGCGGCCCCACGGCGATGAAAACGGTGGAGCAAAAATGGTGTGAGCAGTGTTCCCGTCTGAATCCGTCGGATGATCACAGTTTCCCGCCGGGAGAACTCACGGGAAGGAACTGCAGGGACCTGGAGTGGGTTGGCCATGGCTACGAGGTAAGCTGTCCGGCGCGTTTGTCTAAGCTGCCGTTCAGCCGTGGGATCGGCTTCTTCTTGAGGGACGGGCAAGGACGTCGTAGCCACGAGTGGGGAGGGTCTCCGCTCCGAGCTAGCACGGAGAGTAAATGTGCGCGTGCTAGTCGGTGCACTTTCTCATTTCTAGGAATGCCGCAGTGGGCTGGAACCCAGTGAAGTGTGAAGCCGTTACCCGATGCCCGGAGTTTCAGAACGTTGCGCCGAATGACTTCGGTGACGGGGCTGGTGAACTGCACATTGGCACAGGCTCGATACGCTGCCTGTGAGTCTGTGTACTCATGGTGATGTACAGGGGAGCTTGTTAGGTCTTCCTGGAGAGCTGCGTCGAGATAGTCACAGATAGCTTGCAGTTCAGCTTGTCTGCTGTGGGCCGGAGTGACACCGACGTGGTGACGGCGACCTTGAAGTCCAGTAGTTTTGTCGAACCAGGCCATGGCGTACACAATGTGCGAGTCTACTGTAGTGGGCATGGCCACGTCCGTGTAGATGACACGCTCGTGCCACCCGCCCGTAAATGCCGCCTGTGTGGAGCGGGCGTGACGTTTCGCATGGGCTGCTCTTCGTCGGCGCGTTACCCTACAATCAATCAATCAAACACGCCGTGATGCCGCCTGTGTGAGGTCGTTTCGCATGTGCTCTTCGACGGGTAGTGGCTTGCCATCTGTAATGGTAATGTACTCCCACGGAGGTGTGCGTCGCGGGAGTAATGGTAGGCCACTAGTGTTATAGCCCAGACGGCGAAGGGTGTCACGACCAGCCTCTGTCGAACGAAGCCGTACTTCTTGCGCGTGCCGGTGCGTGTCTATAATCTCGGACAAGTCGTTAATAAGGCTGCAGCTCTTCAGCGCTTCGAGGCGGGTGTAGCGGGGAAGCCCCGTGACAATGCGTCGTGCTTCGTTGAGCAGCCTTTCGAGTGCAAGCTTCTGGGTGCGATTGACCGGGTGGTAAGGAAGTCCGTAGACAATACGCGATACTAGCAATGCTTGCACAATCTGCCGCATCTCCCTTTCCTTGACACCTCTCGTACGGTTTGAAATACGTCTGAGAACGTGAAGAATTTGCTTGCACGTCTTTAATGTTCTTTGGAACCAGGTAGAGGCGGTACAGTTATCGTCCAGGTGCATGCCCAGAATTCTGATCGACGGTTTTCTTGAAATCTCTTGGCTTCCAATGCGCAATCTGTATGCCTCCTTCTCCGCCTGTTTCACCGCTGTACGCCTGCCCCCGTGAATGACCACGAATTCGGTCTTATCTGGTGCAATAGTGAGGCCGACATCGCACATGTGATCATGTTTGATGTCCAGAGCCTGTTGGAGCGTGGCCTCTTGTGCACCGACGGAACCCTGGTGCGTCCACACGGTGACGTCGTCGGCATAAATGGCGTATTTAAGCCCAGCAACCGCTTCCAGCTTGCACGGGAGGCCGTGCATGGCATTGTTGAACAGGGTAGGCGCAATAACTGAGCCTTGAGGCACCCCGACGTTGTTGTGATAAATAGCACTAGTCGCCTGGCCTATGTGGACCTGATAGGTGCGAGAGAGAGAGAGAGAGAGAATAGTCTTTAATGATACTGGTGAGGTTAGCCTGGCCAAGGCGCCTAGCTTGCTACACCAGATGTATGAAAAAATGAAATCAATGAACAGATGATGATAATGACTGTGATGAAGATGACGTGCTCATTAAGAGAGTCCTGTTTAAAGAGTCTGATCAAGTCCTGTGCTTCGCAGGAAAGACAATAGAGCTTTTGTCGCCCGAGATAGGTGCGGTCTTGCAAGAAGGCTGCGATGAAGTTATAAAGCCTCCCGCGTATGCGGAGCTCTCGGGTCTTGGTCAGCACGGTGTCATGCGGAACCGAATGGAAAGCCTTCCTGATGTCAACGGCGACCATGGCACGAGGCTGGTTAGAGGACTTGTCAAGCACGTCTTCTCGAAGGCGAAGTAGCACGTCTTGAGTAGACAGTCCAGATCGAAATCCATACTGCGTTGGTGGCAACAGCTGGCGCTCCTCCAGATACCAGATTAATCGTGTATTTACCATGCTCTCCATAATTTTGCACACGCACGATGTTAAGGAGATTGGTCGAAGGTTGGACAGAGAAAGAGGCGGCTTGCCTGGCTTCGGGATGGGTTTTACGATTGAAAACTTCCAGGGCTCAGGTATCTCGCCACTGTCCCAGATGTGGTTTAGTTCATCAAGAAGGGCTTGCTTGTGGCTATCCGGCAGGTTTCGCAGGTGGGCAACGCATACTTTGTCGCCCCCCTGGTATGCTGCGAGTGTTCGCTCGTTCGAGGGCATGGTGTAATTCTGTCATGGTGAAGGGGACGTTGTAAGCCTCCTCGTCGGCAGATGTATCGTCCCGATTGTAGGAAGTTGCAAAAGGGTGAGACGTTTCAGGGAAAAAGTCGGCGGCAGCTACTTCGGCCAGCTCATTTACGCTCACACCTTCGCGAAGTGCGACTCGTGCGGCACTGTTGTTTGTTTTGCGCTGTCCAAGAAGAGATCGGAGAAAAGCCCAGACTTTCGAAGTGTGCGTGTGCCCATTTATGGTCTCGCACACATCCATCCAACGCTCGGTGGCTAATGCGTTAATGTGAATCTAGATTTTCTTCTGAACCACGAGAAGGCGTCGCTTGAGATGTGGCGCACGACCAGACTTTTTGTATTGACCGAAAATTCGCAACCGGCGGTTCCACAGCGTCACCAAGTGTCTGTCTGGCTCCGGGTGATCTGGAGGGACGCGCAATTTCTTGGTAGATGGTTCTTTCGCCATGCACAGCTGGTCTGTGAGATTTTGAATTCCGGCGGCTGGTGGCTCTTCCATTAAAATGCACCGATACTTGTCCCAGTGCGTAATGTCGTCTTCGCGTAAGACCCAGCGCTAGTTCGTTGTGGGCGTTGTCCGCCAGTGCGGAGATGGATTAGAATAGGTAGAATTCCTGTATACAGCTCCCCTAGGGGAGCAGAGTTGCGCGTCCATCCGCCATCTTGAGTTCCAGGTCGTGCGGGAAAGCCACCGTTCTCGCGTGAAAAGCTGCCGCCAGGCCGCAGCGCCAGGGCAAAAACTGGCGCAGGAGCGACAGGAGCGACAGGGCAAAAACTGGCGCACGATATTGGACCGCTTATCACATGAGCGGCCGCCGCTGCCGCCGCTTCCACAACCGTCGATGCCCAGTTGAGTAAAACTGACTGGCCCAGGAGCGACAGGGCAAAAACTGGGCTGCACTGAGCGGCCGCTGCTGCCGCCGCTTCCAAGCGGGTTGAGTAAAACTTTCTGTCGGGCTTTCTGTCGAACTGGAACCCGCGGCATGTGGCAATCAGACGCGCAACTCTTGCGCTACGCGATATACAGGAACTCTAAGAATAGGCGACTGCTCGCTCCCTCTGGTGAGAGGCAAGTTGGAGCAAGACTGCGCCGATGCCTTGACCACTGGCGTCCGTCTTCAGGATGGTTGGAGCAACGTCATCAAAATGGGCAAGCACTGGTCTGGATGGGAGAGCGTATTTTAGGGACTAGAAAGCCCGTTCGCATTCCTCATTACAAACGAAAGCGAAGCGAGAACGCAGGGGGCAGTTCAGGAGAGACGCAATTCTATCGAAATTTTGTATGAAGCGGCGAAAATAGTGTGCTAGCCCGAGGGTGCTGCGGTGGTGTTTCTGCTATAGTGAACATGGAAAATTTAGAACGGCGTAAATTTTCACTGGGTCGGGTTGGGTTATATTTTTTCTGACGACGTGTCCCAATATTTGTATTGATTTGCTGGCGAAAGTACACTTTTTTATTCAACTGCAGTCCTGCATTTGAGGGGCATGTCAGCATTTCGTCTATACGTTGCAGATGTTGATCAAACGTACCGTAATTACCCGATTCTAACGCGCACCTTTTTTCCGGAAAAATAGGTCGAAAAATCGCATGCGCGTTAGAATCGGATACGAAACCAAAACTGCCGAAACAACGGAAATTTCGTCTCGCCCATCGCCATCTCAAGATGGCGCCAAAGCTTTTAGCAACAATTTTTCGGACGCAGGAAGCATAGGCGCCCAGGCTTTTCTATCGGCGTTCACACAAATCGTCAAATCGTTCCACTTGCGCACTTGATAACAGCAATGGCAGCAGCGGCTCTCACACGTTCAAAACGAGTGGTCCGCTGAAGCGTGCGCCTCTGGAGAAGTTCGCAGGGTGGGCGTGCGAGGCATGGGCCACGATCCCATCGATCATGGCTGAACGTTCGTTATGAAGTGTGGCATCGCGAACGCGCTTGACCGAACCAAGGACGAGATGTTGTGGTCAGCGGAGAGCCACGAGGACGGAGATGGGTGAGATTACTCGAGAAATAAATCGCCCGTTTATCTCGCATTCGTTTTTCTTGCTCACAAAGTTCCGTGCGCGTTACAATCGGAAGTGCAAGTTTTTTCGGTTTTTTTTGCCAGGAAAATAGGGTGCGCGTTAGAATCGGGGGCGCGTTAGAATCGGGTAATTACAGTAGCTGAAAAAACAACGATGTCGTCCGGATAGCAAAGACGCCTTTTCAATTTGAGCCCGTGCAGCACTGTCTCTATCATTCGTTCAAATGTCTAAGGGGAATCGCACAGAGCAAAGGGCATCACGTTGAACTCGTAGAGCCCGTCGGGAGTAGCGAAGGCAGTTTCCTTTTTGTCATCTTCGTGCATCGGGATCTGCTAATATCCGGAGCCTAGGTCAAAACTAGAGAAGTATTCTGCGCCTTGGAGACTGTCCAACGCGTCATCGATGCGGGGCATCGGATACACATCATTTCGAATTATCTTACTTAGCGCATGGTAGTCAACGCAGAATTGAACTCAACCGTCATTGTATCCAGAAGCACAACCGGCGATGACCACGAACATGATGAGGGGCATATGATATCACGGTTTAGCCTGCCAGAAACTTGGTCTTCTAAATTTTACGTTCGTGCAAAGGTACTATGTACGGACGACAGCGTACAACGGCTGAGCCGACCGCTTCAATCCGATACGCGACGACAGACGTACGTTTGAGTGTGTTGGAAGTCACGTCGAAGAATGCGCTGTTATTCTTCAGAATGGTCAGCAAGTATTCCGTCTGCGCTGCCGTGAAGTGGCAGCAATGGCAGACAGAACAGCCGAGGAGGAGGATGCTGCATGCGCGAAGATGTAATGGTTACAAAGAGGGGAACAGCGCAACATAGACGAAACACAATAAGAAAGTGCTGACAAGTGCTGACAGCACTCGTGGTTGTCACTTTCTTGTTGTGTTTCGTCATTGTTGCGCTGTTCCCCTGTTTGCATTTATGCACCAACTCGCCCAAACCTTCACCATTGCAAGGTGTAAATGGTTTTAGACAATATGGTGTTGAGCGCTGCCAGAGCTGCCAGTGGTGTGTAGTGCTGCCAGAGCTGCAAATCCCCGCGAAATCCGAACGAGGCTGTAGAAATGACGATTCCACGGGGAATCAAGAGGCTCGCAGGAGTAGCTATCACACCGCCTTCAAAAATGTTGCCCGATGAAACCTTCGGGGTTTCTTCGCAACCAGGCGGTAGGACGTGACCAGCATTCAGGGTAAAAAACCGATGTCGTAAGTTCGCAGCAGATGTAAACTCTGTATCTGTAATTTGAACGGCTGGGTGGTGACGGGATACAACGGCGGGAGCTGAGGAGAGATAGTTTCATCCCAAAATTACTTCATGAGAGTCCTGTGACAGGACCGAAAATGGATATGATGACGACCTTTCCTGAAGAACACTCGTTCACCACTACAACTTGCGACAGGCTGCATAATGTGTCATGTTTGCATTAAATAACGAAGGGTCAGAGTAAGGGGCCTTCACTCTTCGTAGGCGAGAACACAGATTAGCCCCCATAACAGGAAAGCTGGCTCCTGTGTTAACTAAAGCTTGCACGAAACTCCCTCCCACTTCAACACAAGACACCTTTGAGGGGCGCTCTGAGAGCACAAGGTGACGAGAAATAGGGCTGATGGGTGACACAAAATGACGTGGACGGATGGGTGAACGACGTCCCGAGTCCCGGCCACTACGCGAATGGTAGTTGAGTCTTTAGGGGCGGAGAGCGCTGTCCGAAAGAGTACGCAGGTCTTTGAGGTGTGCTTTTGAAGCGGACGTCGTGTTCGTAAGGTGCGTAGCCTCGGCGTTCTTCTTGCAGACGCCGTCGGCAGAAACGCGTGATATGACCAAGAATGCCGCAAGGAGTAAACAGGACCCGCCGCGGTGGCTCAGTGGCTAAGGCGTTGGGCTGCTGAGCACGAGGTTGCTGGTTCGATACCCCACCGCGGCGGCCGCATTTCTGATGGAGGCGAAAAGCAAAAACACCCGTGTGAACGAGGGTTTGGCGCACGTTAAAGATCCCCAGGTGAGCCCTCCACTACGGCGCGCTTCATCGCCTGCGTTGCGTCGGCGAGTTAAACTCTACACTCAATCAATTAGAAGTCAGCCGGGTGTTCGTTAGAACGAACGTCTAGACGTGGCCGCCAGTTCGAATAAGCACTGTGAACGGAACACCGGCGCGAAACGGCTGCTGACTGACCGAGCATGGGCTAGGTGACGAAAGTTCAACTGGCACAACCGGTGGTCGTTGCAGTGCGTCCGCGTAAGAAGCGCCGATGGGGGTAACTGGGTGACACCATTGCGAGGACTGCCAGTCATCGACACCAACTCATTTTTGAGGACTTCTCCCAAGTCAGTTGCTGGCTGGGAGCAGCGGTCACTGTGAGCGCAGGAGCTCATGGAGCCTCGTTGCTGCAGCTCTTCGCGGATGACGCTGACGCTGTTCATTAGACCTCGCAAATCTGGCTCTGGCGAAAGAAGACGAGTGAGTCCCGTAGTCGGCTGTATGCGAATTGCGTGAAGCTGATCAAAGCGCTGGCATGCGGCCTCTGTGTTATTTAAGCTGTATGGATTTTGCAGGGCGAGGGCATTGAAGGCAAACTCAGCGATTTCCTTGAGGATGTGACAGGCTTTGTCTACTTGCGACATATAAGGTTAACCGGACGGCAAACAGTGCGGACATCCGGAATATACGACGCGCACGTATCATCGGGATGCGCATTCGGGTTTCAAGTTTCGTTTTTGCTACATCCGAGCGAACGGAAGGAACGACGAAAATCTTGCAAAGGTCTTCGGTGAAGGTAACCCAATCAGTTATCTTTTCCTGGTGGTTTGTTTCAAGTTTCGTTTTTGCTACATCCGAGCGAACGGAAGGAACGACGAAAATCTTGCAAAGGTACCATGCTTCGGTGGTTATATACAACTTCATACAGGCAGAATTCTTCATACAGACATTTTGATTTTGAAGTTTAAAACCGTCGTCCCACCTTTTAAACTGACTGACTCTGTTGTACTATTCCAACCAGTCCTAGGCGTCGTTGCCACGAAGGCCACGGAAGAACGGAGCCTCGCGCTGGCGGCAAGTCACCAGGAATGCCGACGAGAAAGAGGCGGATGCGTTCGGCGCACTTTCTCGCTCCAAAAGGCGGCCGGAACGGAGTTCCAGGAATGTAGGTGGATTAGGTAAAGGCAAGAATCAAGCGAAACCCTCCCCCACTTGTAACGAGACAGGACGCTTCTCTCACGGAGGCAGCAGACCGAACGGCTGCCTGTGTTACTTGCCAGATCGCCAATCTAAAACATAGCGACTTGTTGCGGTGATTGTGTACAAATGATGGTTATAATGGTTATGCACAGGTTAGAGATTGACCACAACGGTCGACGGTGGGCGGGCATGGTCTAGGGTAGTTCCACGTTGCATTTAAGTCCACCAGTGCAGTATCTGAAGTGAAATATCTTGGCGTCACACTCAGTGCGGATCTGACTTTCAATCATCACATTGATAACACCGTAAAGAAAGCAGTTAGTGTACTAAACTTACTCCATCGGAACCTTCGCAATGCTCCTTCGTCTGTGAAAAAAGCCGCTTATTTTTCGCTGGTCACACCCATCCTAGAATATGAATGCGAGAGACCCTGTCGCATTTAATACAAAAACTTGAGACCCTCACCAAGACTATTTAATACAAAAACTTGAAGCAATACAGAATCGCAATACAGTAATTACGGGGGGCAAGCGTCAGAAATTAAATCATCAATAGGGGGGCAATTACACTTGGGGGGCAAGCGTCACAGAAATTAAATCATCAATAGGCGCAGAACCTCTCAGGAAGCGACGTAGAAAGCATAGATTAAAGCTCCTCTACTCCTCTATTGTATATATAACAATTTAACAGGAATAATGAAGGAGAAATATTTGCAAACCCCCCACTATGTATCCACTATGTATCCCAAAGACATTAACAAAATACGAGAGATAAAATGCCACATTATAAAAAGTTTTCAAAATACGAGAGATAAAATGCAGGACCATATATAAAAAGTTTTCTTTTTTCTCTTTGACTATATCTCAGTGGAATGAAGCGGCAGCCGACATCATTTCGAATAGTGTTGTAACGTTCACTCGCGTGCTTAGTGAATTGTGATTCTTTAGTTGTATCATTGTTATACTGTTGTGTGCTCTCTTTGAAGTATTATACTGTTTACTCGCGTGCTTAGTGAAGTGCGATGCTGTCGTTGTATAAATATTATTTTGTTGTGTGCTCCCTTTTAGTTATTATATATTGACAAAACAGTGACTGTTCTAGTGACTTTATTGCCACTTTTACTGTGGAACCCACTCCCCTGCTGTTATGCCTTGGCGCTGCAGGGTAATGTGTAAATAAATAAAATCAATAATAATTTCGATGGGTTAGATTCGTTCTCGATGTTGTAACTGATTGTTTCTGCTCCTCATGTGAGATTAGCTTACGTTGCGTTACGTCACTTAAGAAAGAGCGAATTGGTTCCCGACACGGCGGTTTGCGAAACTCCGACACTCCAGTGGAGCACTTTCAGTGACTTCTGATGGAACTTTAGACACAGCGTTTATGAATTGCTTGAGCGCTGGATCCCTCGTTCCCCCCATGCTTTAACATGCTCCGCTAGCGCCCGGTATGTACATTTCCCATGTCTCGATGGAAGAACCCATGTTAACCAACTAGGCAATCGATGCAAGTGCTTATTCGACGCTCTCTTATACATGATCGAGTCGTCTGACTGGCTGCCATACACAACACACTCCAATTCGTACCGCTAACTTCGCCCTTACCTTTTCGAAAGGGATAATGAACAGTTTACCGATGACCCTCCTGTTCCTTTCATCGTCTAACTGCATCGTAGTTATTACGGTTGTCCCCCACTGTTTCTCCTCAAGACCAAGCCAGCCGCACAACGAATATCGCAACGCCAGAGAACTGTTCCCGCTTGGCACATTGCGCGCTTTGTTGCAGGAGGCACTAATCCAAGACCAATATTAATAAACCGAGTTTGCGTACATGGATTTCGAGTGAGCACAGCCAGACATCACGTGATGTAGATATAGGGTTTTATCACAACAGAAGCCTACCTAAAGCTCCCAAATTCAGGCGATCTGATATAAGTAACGTAACAGCAAACAGTAGCCTATAACGGACTGAACATCTCATTCTAAAAAAGCAGCCTACGAGTATACTTATATGGAAAGCCGGAGCCAACCTTATGCGTCCAAACAACCCAAATTGAAGAAAAAATTTTAACCAAAATTTGCCCACCCAAAAAACAACCACCACGTAAAAAACGATTTAAGGGAACTTGCCGAAACGAACATATCAGAGACGAAATTTGTAAAGCTTAGAAATAAAAATCCGCTAAAACTAATCTAAACGAACGAAATTTACCCCAAATCCCATTAGTAATGCCGAAGGACATCCTAAATAGATTTTACGCTAGCTAAAAATGTTATGCTTCAAATATGAACAATTTAAAACCGAGTTCACGATCATTAAACCCGGCTCCCCAACTGTGATATCCGGAAGCCGAAAAACTACACTACACTACCTCGCTTTCTTAAACAGAGCATCAAAAGCCCGTTGATACATGTTCAAACATGACCCTGGACTACGCCACGTGACACTTAGCTGTGCTCAGTAGGAAATGCCTCTACGCTTTCTAATGTATTAGCTTTGGTGGCTTCATGTTTTAAAGATGGCAGACTTTTTTTGGCTACTTAAACAAAAACATTTTCCTGTGTCACTCGGTCTGGAAAGATAAATCTATTATCAAACAATCCTGGTATCAGTTATAACAAGTAACAACTAGAAACAATAAAACTGCCGCAGTGCCCGGTTCTACAAAACTAACCTAGCCCAAAGGCTAGCCGTTCCAGGCACTCATTCCCTCCATTCAGTGGTACAACCAAAGTTGAAAAAAAGTCTTCACGAAGAAGTTTATATAGGCAGAACCATTCCAATCTACTATAGCTGCTTGCGCAAGACATACTTGTCCGCATCGTATAGCGCAAAGCAACCTTAGGCACGCTTGAGGCAATGTTTTAATTTCGATTTCAATTTATTGCAACATTTAATAAACATTTAATACAGAACAATGTCCCAAAGTTACAAAACTGTCAAGGGGACCTTCTAATATTACATAAAATACATGAACAGTAGAATATTAAAGGCAGTTTAAATAATGAGTACATAAATAAGAATAAATTCAAGACTGTAAGCTATCTTACACAGCATGAATACGAACATCAGGCGAGAATAAAGAAATCGACAAAATAAGTATACTGGAAAAAAAATTATGCAACGCAAACGATCATCAAAAACATTGATAACATTTACATCGTTAAAGAGAGGAGCCACAATAAACAATATGTAATAATTTAAACAGCGTTCATGCCATAGTTCTTACGAGGTGGTGTTTGACACGTCTTATAAATGCCTGAAATAGAACTCTTGATGTCAGTAGGTAGTTAATTCCAGAATATAATTCCCATAAAATATACCGTAAATTTTCCGCAGTTACTTTTACTCTTGGGCAATAGTGCATTCTTGTTTTCGGAGAATTTCGTGGGGTTGAAGTTAAGCAAGTTTGATTCTGTAAAAGTAACAAGGGATATTTCGTTTTTCACTACGCGGTAAATAATTGTTGTCAGCTTTGTTGAAAACGGTTTTGTAATAGTAGTACATTGAGACTCCTGAAAATTGCATTTGCGTTGCTCCAGACCATTCGGCCACGAGCCAGCGCTGCCCGCGGAAGGGAAATATAAGGTATACAATGTATAACCAGTTTGCACTTTTACTTAGTCTTAGCATTTTAAGCAACTTAAATGACTATTTGTTGTATAGCGCTCGTGCAGTAAGCGTCCCGCAAATTTCCACAATATCTCACGTCTAGCAATTGAATTTCATAGACGGAAAAGCATTTGCAGATGCGTAGTCGTGCCGCTGACCGCTGGCTTGTTCGCCCAGCGCAAAAAAGTGCTTCCTGCACCCTAGTTTTACGCTGTACGGTAGACGTTTCAGCTGATTTTATTTCCTTAGTACCTAAATTAACTTCGCTGACTCTCCTCCTGCTTTCAATTGGCCTTAGATTTTCCTACTAGCGTACCTGTCAGCGAAGCGTCGCATGTGCGCTTGTGCAGCAATTGTGTGGAGTGACGTCGACTTGGAGCTAGATATAGTGTACAAACTAACAAACTAAATTAAGGCGCATTCTTCCATTCACAAACGTGTCGTGGCTTAGTTTCAACTGAGCGAACGAATTGCGACGACCCGTCGGCACCAGGCGGACTAAACTCTGGGCCGACCAACGCTGTCGGAAGGTCGGCGAGCCGTGCTATAGCGCAGTCAAGCCAAGTCATTTCCTCCTGACGTCACACGAAAACGCCACAGAAAAAAAAGCGAGGATGCGGAGAGGAAAACAGCATTTTTCAATTGATTTTTCTACTAAATAGATTCGCGTAAACGCACACGGAATGGTCGAAACATGGCCTAGGGACTGCAGACTACAATTTGCGCTAGTAATCTGCTCTAAGTTCGCACTATGATACCGGATTATTTAGGTGTGATTTTAACAAGAATAATACTTCAGTTAGAGATTTCTTGTTAGCAAGTATAGTAGTGTAATCAGACTATAACGCGGTAGTAGTCACCTTAAGACAATTTGGAAGATCATTGATGTGCACTAAAAATAATAGTGGCGCTAGAATGGAACCCCGCGGAACACCTTTTTATTAATAAATTGGGTTGTCATAGGCAACCGTTAATTTCCACAACCTGAGACCTATTTGTTAAGTAAATGGGTAATAAAGACAGAGGATGACCCCGATTTCCAAGTGCATCAAGCTTGTGAAGAAGATTAGTTTGATTTATCATATTGAATGCTTTAGTAAAATCTATAAAGATTACCCTCCCAATGTGACCCATGTCAATAGTTGGTTTTATAGTATCCGTAAAAAAAAAATTAGGGCAAGTTCTGTCGAAAATCCTGGACTGAAACGAAACTGAAGAGGGAGAAACGATGGAATTTATTGAAATATTTTATAGGCGTGTTCCAATTAGCTTTTGAACAATTTTGCTGAAACATGGTAAAATAAAAATTGATGTATAGTTTGTAACCACTTCCGCGTCACCTGCTTTTGGCACTGGGGTAATTTTACCTGCTTTTAACTGGTCAGGAAATGTACCTTGTTTAAACGCACAGTTTATAATATGACTTAGAGGAGCGGAGACGTGCTTCCCAATCGTTTTTAGTGAAGACAGAAGCACTCCATCAAGCCCGGGGCCCGTTGATATTAGCAGAGTCCTTCAATGCTTCGTACGGGGACAAAGGCTACCGCGAGTGGCGCCACCGCAGATCGGAGGGCATCGGGCGGCCGCCGCTGCTGTGTAGTCAGACCGGCAGGCAGGAATGCAGTAGCAGCATGCCCGTTCGCAGCAAATTTTTTCGCCACTCACAAAATGACAAGTCCATTTGAGCGGCCCACGACACGTAAAGCGAAAGCGCACTGCTCATAAGGCGGTCTGTGAGCGTCTGTTTTACCTCACTCCGTGGTCCGTTCCCTGCCAAACGCGCTCTGACCACGCCCCCGGCTGCCCTCCGATCAACACCAGCGCCGCGGCGCGGCAGCGAACGAAGCTCTCCCATAGCGTGATGGTGAAGTTTCATGACCAGAAAGGCATTGAAGGACTCTGATATTAGATTAGATATTATGCCGCTGATTTCGGAGGGATTCGTAGGGTAAAGATAAAATGGCTGCGACGACTGCACAATCTACGTAGGAGAGGCATCGGTGGTGGTAGGTATTTCATTACCGGTAAAAAAATCTGTTAAAATAATTTGCGATATTTCTTGGTGCCATAAGCGTCCGCGATGCCGTGTTAATTTTAGAGATTGTTAGCCTCATCAATGGAATATTTTGAAATAACATTATCAGTTCGCACGTGTTTCTTTTATCTTTTTTACGTTTAATAATATCCTTTTCAAAATATTCACGCTTGCCGTTTTTCAATACTGTCCTAAGAGTATTTAAATAGTCATTGTATCATAGTTTAAGGTGTAGATTTAATTATTGGAGCTTAGTTTTCTTATATAGGTTGTGTCTTTTAGTATTGCTGCGCAACAGACGTGTTATCCAGGGATTTCGTGGCGTCAAAGACCATCCTATAACGTTGGCAGAAGAGCTGGATTGCTGGGATGCTGGCTCAATAATGGTACTGTACTTTTTAAAGGCAATACAGGGATATGATTCAGATAAAACAAAACACCAATCAGAGTTCGAGGTTAAAACAGCAAACTTCTTCTTATAAATGTTTTGTTTTTGTTTTGTTTTGAATGTCCTTGGATTGTTAGATTTTGAAGACAGGGTAATGATCAGAAGTAGAAATATTTACTGCACCTGAAAGTTGCTCAGTGGTTAGGTTGGAAGAGATGTGATCTATTCAAGGTTCCGTACCGGTTTAAGAACATCTAGTAGGTGCACTAATTAATGATTGTACGCAATGCCCAGAAAAGAGTGTATATAATTTCAGCATAGCTTATCCGTCGGATCCAATAAGCTAATAATAATGTCACTGAACAAAGAATATTTTTATCTTCACTTGCAAGTTCATTTAGAGTTGTTTCAGGTTCTGAGCAGACCTCTGTGTCTGATGATGATAGAGATCGGTATGCAGATCTCATTACTGTACTACGGCTATTGCGACGCCGAAAGTTGCAATCAAATTGTAGCCAAACTGATTCATTGTTAGCAGACGAAAATAAAATGTCACTACGACGACGATAAGGCTGGTTGGATGATAGGTATGTGGCAGACCGACCACATCGGTTATCGTCTCGACAACAAAACTCAGCAGAATACTGAGGGATATCACATACGCTTATGTCGCTTGAGGGTAGCCAAATTTCCGAAAGACATACAACTTGAAATGGTGATCTAACGTAGTGAAAAAATCAATCATTGCATCAATGATTTTAGAGAGACTGGATATTGAGGGGGCTGAAAGATTTATGATCTATCTTTTTGTTATTTATTTATTAAATGCAGAGCATTTCAGTAACTCACGATGTCACCCGCGTTGACGTCCGTAGTCCGCACCGAACCCCTCCCTACTATATAAAAAAAATACTATCCGGCGCCCGGTTTCGATCCCTCGACCCTGCGGGCGGAACCCAATGTACATGGTGCTCTACCCACTGCGGCACAAAGCCAACACAGATTGGGACGCTACGAACGCGCCTTATATCGTTGACTCATTCAAATTACTGCCGACGAGCGCTCTCTCGTCAGCAGTTGCCACAAGTGCAACAACATTAACGTAACGCAAACTACTTAACGTCGTGCGCCCCCGGAAATGCTCTGCATTTGATCGTGCCCCTCGCGAGGGGGATGTTTCACTGCGTCTTCTCTCGTTCGCGGGACCCGTGGCGCCATCTGGCGGAGGCGCGGCGCAACTCGTTGCACTTTCTTTGAAAAAGCGCCTCGAAAGCGCGGCAAAATGAACTTTTTTCGAAAGGCTGTTTCTCAATTTCTAGATTTGCTGGGGTAATATATTCTGCACATAATTTGTTGGCATGACTTATTAAGGGCATTATTTCTTTCTGTGAGCAGTTAAGCTGATCACTAATATCCGTATGCAGAACATCGGGTGTAAGTAAGTTGTTCGGGATATTAGTGAGTAAACACAACAAGTAGAGAACTATACCAATTGTAACTCGGGTAAAGGTTTTTTTATAATTATTTCTATTTTTACTTATTGTTTGTTTTCATTATTATTATTTTTATTTATGTTTATTTTTTAATTTATTTTATTATTATTTCATTTTTTATTTTATTTTTTATTTTTATCATTAAAATTGGTTAAAGGAGCCATGAAGAGAAAACAAAAGTTTGTTTTATTCGAAAGATTAGGTGTTTTATAGTACCCTAAGCGCTTTCCCGGAAGCAAATGATGCTTTATTCACTGAGAAATAAGGCAATTTAAGCCAAAATTTTAAATCTGCCGCCTAAATTGCATATTTCGTCACGTGAACAATGGCGTCATACGAGCCGGTTCCATGAAACAGATACTTAGTATGTTGACTCCATATAGCACCCGCACGCGGGAATCAAACAGGAACCGGGCGGCCATTTTAAAAATCCTAGTAAAACCTAGTCACCCGCAGCCCTAGTCATGGAATCGCCTGATCCGGAGAACAAAACTCTCGCCGAGAAGCTCGGGCTTGCATTTAACAACCTCACACCACTTCAACGCTCAATGCTTCTAAGTGCACGAGCGGCAGGAGTTGTGGGATACGCGGATGGACCGTAAAGCGACCATTCCGCGATAGCCACAACAGACGAACGCCCAGCCGTCGGCACCGCTGCCTCGTCAGCCCCGTCGCGACGGACGAATACAGACTGGTACGTATGTGCCGTATTTTTATTACGGTTAATAATAGTTCAGTTTTAGTAGCAGTATCGCTTATGCCAGTTGGCCGGTGTCGTGTATGGAAAGCCGTTCGCGCGAACTCTCTGCTTCGACCAGAAAGATACGAGCGTCAATGCGCGGTGTGTACGGCATGTGCCCCAAGGTCAGAGCGCTTTTACGGCGATTTGACGAAGTCGGCGACGAGCGCCAGCATGTCCCAGGAGTGAGCTAACGTAAGGGTCCCTGCCGTAATCACTTCCTCGGAAATGAAGCGAGCACACTCGTACTTCCTTTAGCTCTCTTTCTCCTCCGTTTGCAAAGTTCACAAAACGTAGCCACTTGCTTCGCCGAGGTTCGTCGTTGGGCAGCACATGAAAGGAGATCTCCTCACCGGCGGTGATGTCGCACTCCTTCAACGATTTGCCCGTACTACATGGGCATTTCAAAACGTAGCAACGAAATTTCATTGTAAAGTACTCGAACAAACTGAAGTTTTCAGTGGTTGTAAACTGGAAACGAGCTCCTAACAATAGCAGCAAGCCAACACCATTCCGAAACTGCGACGACTGTCACTATCTCGTCGCTGCTTGCTGTTCCTTACTCCCCTCGTTTCTATTTTTACCTTTGCTGGTTGGCGATATGACGGCAAACCTCCTGTGAAGGAATTACGATACCAAGCAAGGTCGCGGCTGTGCGTGCTGGGACGGTTCGTTGGCCCCGAAGAGCGTCGAACCCGAATATTCGTCTGCGCGACGGTGGCGACGGCGAGATGTCGAGTTCGGCTGGCGGTAGTCTTCGTACGCATTGCGTACACGCTTGCGTGGTTTATCTCGAACTTACAACGTTTACTCTCTCCAAACCGTTCTTAGTGTCATAAAGGAATGTGCAGTAATGTTATAACGGGCATACAGCTTACTATGCAAACTGGTAAGCCCTGCCTATTGCGTTTGCTTTTGCCGGCCTCCGCCAATCGCAGAGCATTCTCGTGTGACATCATAGGTTCTGTTGCGAGAAATGAGCTAGTGGGATCGCATGGTCATTCCCTTTTTCCTAATTATGTAGCTATATTTGAGCGAATTTGTGTTATAAGTGGTGTCGTTCTAACGAGGCAATCTTTCTAACGAGGCAATCTTTCGAATGAACCAAACTTGTGTTTTCTCTTCATGGCTCCTTTAAGTGAGCATTCACCCGGCCTGTCCGAAAGCATAGTGCATTGCAGAAGGTAGTTTTGACCTAGGTGATGCGAGACAGACCAGCAGCACTGCCGATGACGTAAACGTTGCTGTCCTCAGTCTAATTCGGTGGTGATCGGTCCAGAAGTGCTTCCATTTTTTTTTTCTTTCTTAAGTTTCAGTGCTTGCGCGAACAGGCATTTGTTGTCGGGTGTCAGATGCTCGTCTACAAAGATTTTGCTTTCTTCAGATTCTGGAAAAAATTCAGGGTTGTTGTGATGCGAGCTTTCCTTGCCTTGCGAAGAAAAACGCGTTTTCTGTGTGCGTAAACAGAATCTAGCGATAATGTTCGCATTATTTTCTGCAGAAGCGCGGTGCACAACATCTACATCAGCAGGAGTTACGGAGCCTCGCTGCTTCCCGATTTTTCCCAGTATTTTTGTAGGAGACCTCGCCTTGCGTGCAAGGGATTATTCAAGCGACTATACTCGGCGTTATTCAAGTGACTATACTGATTCGAATCTGCTAACCACTTAGACAGCTGCTCATTTTCTTTTTTTAGCACTTGTTTTTCAGACGTGAGCTGCTCCTTGTTTTCTTCCAGGTTTTCATACAAAGCATTGAACATCCAGGGTTTTTTTTTATTAATTTCTTGACGCAAATATCGCACTCCAACTCAGCATTCGTCGGCTTCATTGGGATCAAAACACGTTTGGCAGCAGCAGCCGTGGGCAAAACAGAATGAAAAAACTGAAACACACAGGGCCTTGGAGCTGACCTTCGTATCAGAAAGGACGAGCTTAGCAGCGCATGCTTGTTGCCACGACTGCCACTGCCAAACGATGTTCTGTGTGGTCGAAGCTATTTATACGTAGATTTCAGCAGCAGTGCCGGCTGGCGGTTGCCACAGGCCCTCTGAGATTATGGGCCGTGCCACTTCCTTGACTGCGCAGCACAATGTCGATGTCGTCACTGGGCCGTAGCGCGTGCCGAGGACAACGCAGCTGAGGATGTCATTCGGGACGCAGTGGTTACCGTGCTCTCTTGCCAGCAGCTCGATGATCTGCGTATCAGAAGGGACGAGTTTAGCAGCGCATGCTTGTTCCCACGACGGCCACTGCAAAATGACCAGTTAGCACTTATTTGGTAGTCCCCGCGTTTTCTTAGTTGGGAATCTGAGCTGGGTTGGTTTTTACGATGGCAAGTAAAAAAAATCAAGCACTCTTCCGTTTAACGACGACGGTGGTTAAACGCGGAGCTTTCTCGTGATTGAAGCTTTGGTTGGCCAATCCCACACTCCAAGTATATGCTACTAGAGGTATGCACCTCTTTTGTGGCGTAAGCTACACTGGCCGAGGTTAAGCAGTTCGCGTGGACACTGACGGGTCGTGCTACGCAAGCGCGAGGAGCATTGGATTGGATCGGATTTGGATTGGATCGGATTGGATTAAATTAGAGTGTGTTGAATTGGATTGGAAATCCAATCCAATTGGAGTACGGGTGTGTAGAGAATTGGGTCTGCACATACGCCGCTCTGCGCATTCCAGAGGAGTAACGTCATAGCCGCGACAGACGCACTGGCGCCGGCGCGTGCCCAGCTGTGCGCCTCCGTTGCGCAGTAGCCAAGTCTGACGCTGCGCCAGAGCCGTTTGATAGCCGTTTCGCGTGGCTACTGGAGAGCCGGCCGGCACATGCACGAGGAGCAGTGACTGGACTGGGCCGGACTGGACTGGATTTGATTGGATTGGATTGGATTGGATTGGATTGGGTTGGATTGGATTGGATTGGATTGGATTGAATTGGACTGAACTGGACTGGACTGCATTGCACTGGATTGGATTGGATTGCTGAACCTTAGCTCACGCTACGTATATTCTGGCATAGCCGAGCTAAGCCATTGGTAATTTTTTAGGCTACCTACAGCAACTCCCCGGTGTGCACTCCGTAGACCTAACGTTTGGGTTTGGGGTGTACGGTGCAAATCGGTACCTGCTGCTTGGTGTTCGGTGAGCAATTTTTCGGGATGGTGCCGGTTTGAGGTGTTAAACCCCAAGATATGACGTTAGTCCTCCCATTGTAAACCTAAACAGGGAAAGTTAGGCCTAACGTCTTGTAGCTAACAGCCTTACGGCACGCAGAGGAACGCCATTCTTCTCGGGTAGGATGCTTTGGTTCTCCGAGTTTTCGAAACCGCTTCGACCATGCCGAAATGGAGCAATGAGATAGACGCCGGCTTCATAACGCGAGGGAAGGAAGGAAGGAAGTAAACTTTATTTTCCTGAGCACCCTTAGTTCAGGGCGCCGTCTTGGGAAGCCATCGCCATGGCTTCCTCCGCTCTGGACGTCAGCAGGAGCTGTGTCGCAGCGCTGGGGTCAGCCAGACTTGCCTCTCAGGATGCTAGAGTTGGATTTGGGATAGGGGTCAACTTTGGATGTCAAATATTTCAGCGGGGGATCCTTCCTTGGTTCATATTGTTATGTCATCCGCATAAATGGCATGTTTAACGCCAGGTATGCGGGCGAGCATTTTGAGCAGACCCTTCATGGCAAGATTGAAAAGCGTTGGAGACAAGATGGAGACCTGCGGTGTGCCTCTGTTTGGGGGTTGTTGGATGCTCAATTCATAAGGTCCGAGGGTGAGCGTTATGCTGTGGTCTGGAAGAAAATCTCTACATTCTCTGGCCACAATTCGTACTTTCGAGATTCTGTAGGATGGGTCATGTGTGACATTATCAAAAGCTTTACATAGGTCTAATGCCAGTATTGCCTGCATCTGCGCTGAGCTAGGATCATCCAAGATGTATTCTTTGAGCTGCAGGAGACAGTCTTGTGTAGATATAGATTTCCGACAACCAGTTAGTGTGTGAGGGAAGGCTTTCGTGCATTCTAGATGTCTGTGGAGCCGGTCTAGGACTATCTTCTCTATCAGTTTGCCGAGGCAAGACGTGAGGGATATTGGTCGGAGATTATCTAAGCTGAGCTTCTTCCCAGGCTTTGGGATGAGGACTACCTTCGCTGTTTTCCAGGCTTGGGGGAGTTGCCCTCTCTGCCAGGCGCTGTTGATATACTCCGTTAGTGTTTCGCAGTCCTTCTCCGTTAGGTTGCGGAGTTATTTGTAAGTGATTTTGTCGGGACCCGGAGTAGTGTTGCACCTTAGCTGCTGTAACGCTTCTCGGACTTCCGCTACCGTGATGTCGGCTTCGATTTCTTGGTCATCTGGCTGGAGTCCAGTGTACTCACTGTAACGCGGCGCGTCTGCGGCAGGTAGATATTTGGCAGCGAGCTGTTGGAGCAGCACATCGCGCTGTACGCCTTGCTGATGCAAAAGACAGAGGACGTCGTTAGTTTGATCCGCCTTCGTCTGATTAGGTTGTATGAGAGCCCGTAGGATAGTCCACGTCCTGCGCATTCCAAGTCTCCCACTGAGACGTTCGCACAGTGAGTGCCAGTTGTTCCGTGTGAGAGATTCAGCGTATTGCTCTGCTGCAACAGATAGTTTAGCTATTCTGGCTTTGAGCTTGCGGTTGTGCTTATTCTTCTTCCATCTCTGCACGAGTCCCCTCCGGGCTTCCCACAGATTTATTTATTTATTTATTTTTTTATTTATTTATTTATTTATTTATTTATTTATTTATTTATTTGCAATACCCTCAGGGCCAAAAAGGTATTACAGAGGAGAGTGGTTGCAAAAGAAAAGGACAAAAAGGGTTTACAAAATGCAGCTGTGAATCTTACCATTGAGCAGAAGTTCCTAATATGAGGGTCGGGTAAGGGGTGGTGCTCTTTGTTCTGAACTATGGTGGTACATTTTACTAGCCTCTCGTTTAATTCGTGTATCCATTCGTCTAAACTTACTGGTGACTGTTCCGCTTCCTGTGAGCGAAAGCTGTGCCAGTTTGTAATCTTGATTCGTTTTCTCCGGCGCTTGAGGTTGGCTACTTGGACGCGAGTTCCGATAATATTGTGGTCACTTGTAAGTGACTCGTGGGAGTTGCTCCACTGTCATGTGTACTGTCTTTTGAACAGGGTAAGGTCAGGGATTGCGTCCTTTTACATTGCCATCCTGTACAGGTTTGTTATGAATATTGTCTGCGGCTTACTCCGTTTTTTCGTAGGCTGCGGTATAATTCAATTGTTACGGTGTGCAGGCTGTCGTCGGCGTGCGCGTGCACCTCCGTGGCCGTTCGTGATTTGTTTACTAGTGTGGCTATTTTGAGTGTGTTGTCCCGTATGTCCGCGGTATCACATGTTTGGTGCCCAGGCGACAACGTTCCGATGTCATATGTTGCCGTGTAGGAGAATTATGTCGGCTTGCGTAGAAACATTTCGCAGCGTGTTGGAGAAGCAGTCCTCGTTTGGTTCGAAGTCCTCTACAGTTCCATTGCCAAACTAGAATATCATCAGATGGGTTATTACACGGTTGTGGGGGGGGAAATGTTCGAGGTCAGCTGTGGTTTAGTTGTCCCCATTGTTGGTGTGTAGAGTGCGCTGGCGCTGGTTGGCCTCTGAGGCGTAGGGGATGCGAGCGGGGGTGACGTAAAACGGTTGCCGAGGAGGGTGTGACTCCAGGCCATCTAAGCGTCTCCTGGATTTCCTGTTGGGATTTCTGTATGGCTTTCAAGCGATTGCTCTATTTTTCCATCATTAGGCTAGTTCAGAGGCTGACTGTTCGGCTTTCTGCTCAATCTCTCTAAAACGGGCCTCTGTTTTCTTCTCCAACTCCTCTGCCGCTTTCGTGGTAGCCTCTAGCTTTGCGGTGATCACACTGATTTTGGTCTTGAGCTCCGAGAAGTCGAGTTCTTGGTTATTAACAACGACAGCACACTGTCGTTTGCGGCGGTAGCGGAGCAGTAGTGGCGCGTCACCTCGTCTTCTTCCACGTGAGGGAACGAGGTTCGATTTCAGGCCACGGGAAGCGTTTTTTTTCTCACTTCATCCCCTATCATTCATCTTCATCGCCAAAAAAATTGGCTTTCCTGCAGGGCGTATTTATGTAGAACGTCATCAGGGAGGACCCTGAAGCTTCGCCATAAAAAAACGTTCAAATTTAAAACTACCGCTAAAATCCTCCACGTCGCGTGAGATAAACCAAGCATGAAAAGAACAGAGTTTCCGCTCGTGCTGTTCCAGGCACACAAAAAACATGAAGAAAGATACAGATGAAGATAAAGATAAAGCAAGGAAAAATAAAGATAAATACAATAAAGATAATAAAAAAGATAAACAAGGATAAAGAAATATTGATCCTGTGCCAGCAGATTGCGTGTGAGCAGTCCGATGGCGGGAAAATTATATTGCATTGAACAAAGCTTCGTCCAAATTATCTCGAGTGTACCAAAAGGGAGAGAGGGGGAACAGCATGAGGGGTGGTAGCGGAGAGCGGAGAGTGGGTTACGTGGAAGAGGCGGCGGGCGACTATCATCTTTCGACGACAGTTGCAGAGAAGCGAGCGGATGAGCACGCGGTCATTTTTTACACTTCGTTTTGTTTCTCAGTGTTCACAAACACAGCACAAAAACTTCGACCAGAATTTCTTATCAATGCGATTACTATAAATTGTTGTTTTATTTGTTTTTCATATTCAACGCCCCAGTTGGAAGTGGTTTAGTGTTCGTATTTTCGTCGTCTTGTAGTTGTTTATACATGGTGCCCGCTTGAGAGATATATTCGTTCTTTTTTTCGCGAGATAACGCGTCTGTACAGATCACCGTGGTTTCGGTATTCAGCGTCACATATCGACATTCTTAAATAGGCGGAAAAAACTATTGCGGATCACTATATTGCCGCGAAACATACATTGGGTTTGTTTATTTGTGTTTTGCTTTTACCGCCCGGCTGCGCCGGTCTGTGTTATCTCTGCTCCAAGAGAAGCGCGTGTTCCATTCTTTCTTTCTGTGCCGCATGTGTTATCTGTTGTGATAAGGAGAGCATTCCGATCTAACGTGAACAGCCCAGAATAATCTTCTTGGATCTACTATGTTCTCGATGTGAATCGACGTTTCGAGAACCACGCGCGCCGAAAGATAAAAATAAATTCCCGCGCCTTTCCGCGAGGGGAACACGAGTAAATGCAGAGCACATTGGGGCCTCAGTACTGATTGAAGGCAGTGTTGCTTCCATCGCTTCTTCCGTGATGCTGGAGTAGCAGACACGAGTAAACGTGGGCACGAGCGTCAACCAACGGAACGGCAGTGAGCAAACGCAGTGACCTACTTTTGACCTACAACACGAGTAGACCCTGACTCCATTTGCAGCGCGCGCAGTAGAGGGAGAGCAGTACGGGAGGGGGGGGGGGGAGCGCGCATGCGCAAGCAGCGCGCGCCCTTCCAAGCCCCACCGCGCTGCTATCACGCACCTGTTACGCCGAGACCGCGACCACGTGACCGCGACGAAGCGAACGGGCTGACTACGACGCATGCGCGCGCCAGCTGCTGTTGAGAGAGAGGAGGGAAGGAGAGGCGCACCTGCTGCGGACGCGGAACTGTTGACACCGTCCGACGCAGGAACAGGCGAGGCTAAGAAATGCTCTGCATTTAAAAGCCCGCAGTGCGGACGCCGGAGCATTCGATTCGACGACACTCGCCTGTGCAGGTCACTTTGTTGACCGCTGCTTCTCCGCCGCTGTATTTCTTTTGAGTTGTTAGGGGAGCACAAGTTCGCTCCAATAAACGTGTTTCTCATTCAAGACAACTGCATCGTCCTTGTCTTCGTGACAATGTGTTAGGTTCGTCGACTGGTTGTGTCGTTCGATGAGGCGGCGTTTGCTTGGCAAGATGTTCGGACAATAAAATTACCACTTCACGATGACTTCGCCAGGTCCGACCTGGCGAAGTCTTATTTTCACAAGAAAGCTAAGAAGTTACGATATCTCCCAATGGCATATTCAACGACCCCTTAGGAAAACAATGTGGTCCATAGTGGTGCATCGGGTTTCAAACTTTCTCACATCTGAGAAGGGTTCCGTCTGCTCTGCAGCATGCCCCGGGAAATATGTTAGGTTGAATTAGATATCTCCAAGCACTGCACATGACGAGTAGAGACGCCATCGCACGAGGCCCATCTTGAATCGTCAAGCAGGGGTGTTCACTTAGCACGCTCGAATGCGGCGCAGCAAACTTGCATCCGCTGTTGTAAATCTGATGGTGATCACCCAAGGACCCTCAATTAATAAACAGAAACATAAGACCGGCGCACCGCCCATTGACACAATTCTGATCCCGATGGCTACCAGTTAAAGACGCTAATTAAAGACGCTAAAGCTAATTATTCTTTGTGGACAAACTGCCCATGGTCGAAAAATTGTCGACAACTGCCCACCTGAAGACGATAGATTGGTCGTAGGAAACTTTACCGGTAGGTGCAAATTACGGAACATTCCGTGCAAACTGCTCAGTGGCCTCATTGTCCTTGACGCCAGCATAGGCTAATTTTTCCCTAGTAATGTTACCTCACTACAGCAATAAATTCTTATTGTTTCCTCTCACCGTCTTCGCGGTGCAAATACCTATAATACAATTGATTGTCAGTAGTTTTCAAGCTGGGGACATGTGAAGCTATGTTGCACCAAGTTTTATTGGGTTAATGCCTCAAGCATTAGTATTCATTGCGGCCCACTGCGAATGGTCAACCGCCACTATCCAACTGCTCTGGAGCTAAGTCTCTCTTGATCACCCTCATTAGAGAGTAAGTCATCGGCGAGTATCATTGACTGACGCAGCTTCTACACCACCGGTTCGTGGTAATAAAGCCAATATTATCAATCCTCAACCGCCAAGATACATCGTCAAAATGTGCGTTGCTGTGGTACTACATATGTTGTTTGTAATTACCATCATCCTGTGCATCACCATTGGGGATATTACCACAGCAATCATCATCGTTATCAGAAAATGTACACTTGTTTTATATTTTTCATTTATAACCTACTTTAACAGAACTACTTACTTCCTCATCTGCCTGCTTTCTTGCCTGCTTTCTTGTTAATTTTTGTTTGTTTCCGAAGTGGCAAGGAAAAACATTTCTTTGTGCTGAATCTTGTGCATTTTTTGTTTATTGTCTTCTAGCTTGTTGCTCTGTGCTTGTACCGAATGCCCACTCCTGCCTAAGACCTTGTAATAAGGCTGGCAGTACTTGTAAAATAAATAAATAAATTATTCTGCGGTTCCATGTTAGTGGATACCCATTCTGACAAAATGTGACTTGATCTGGCTGTAGTTGTGGACCAATTACCCTAATTTAGCACGTTAATGAATCACAGGAAACAGAAATAAGGAATACACAGCCTACATGAGTCTTGATCATTCTTTTGTATGCTTTTATTGTGTTACTTCCCAAATCTTGGCAAACCTCCGGACCTTCAGCTATGTTCAACTCGTTCACTTTGCTGCGTGCAATAAAAACGTAATCGAAGAAGAAGAAGAAGCAGACGTTTAGAAGTGTAGCAGCTTTCCACGGCAACTCTGCGCTTCAACCATGGAGATTTTTTTTACTGAGCGGCTCAACGACCGCGACTTTGTCCTCAGCGAGTCATTCGACTGCTTTGATGGCTTCGGTCACGGAGCTTTTCAGAAGCGCTTGTTTCTGATTTGCATCATCAGCATATTTGCTGCCAGCAGTCACAGCTACATCACGTCGCTCATCACCGGAGACGTCGACCACTGGTGCAGGCAACCCCCGCACACCAACATGTCGGCGATTGCGTGGAAGACCGAGGGCATCCCCCTGGAAGCAGATGGGCAGCTAAGCAAGTGCCGACGGTACGACGACCCAGAAGACCACAACCACAGCCGGATAGTTCCTTGCGAAGAATGGGAGTACGACGATGACCAGGCGATGACGACCATGCGAAGCAAATGGAACCTTGTTTGCGACAGGCAAGCGCTCTTCAAGGCTGCTGTCTTGAGCGAAAGGGTCGCATCAGTCGTGTTCGGGGTCACCGCAGGATTTCTTTCAGACTGGTTAGGTCGCATCCCGATTATGCACATGGCAGTTGTGCTACTTTTGGCGTCAACGGTGAGCAGCTGCTTCGCGAGTACCTACGAATTGTACGTAGCCTTCAGATTCCTTGCTCAGGGCGGCGCCATAGCGACGTACTTGATCACTGGAATCTTGTTCTTTGAAGTGACGACCCACAAGAATAGGCCGATCCATGTCGTGATAAGCGGGGCAGCCGCCTCGGTGCTTTCGGAATCGTGGATTGTAATTATGACGCAGGCAAGGCTGGCTTGGGAAATTAAGCAAGCGGTCTTTGTCGCACCAACGCTTTTATTGATAACGACATTTTCCATTCATCTGGAATCACCACGGTGGCTGATTTCGAAATCCCGGCTTAAAGGAGCAGAAGACGTCATGCTTGAGGCTGCCGAAATAAACAACTTCCCATTGCAAAACACGGCCTGCCTCATTCGAGAGCTACAAGACGAAGCCGCCAAGGCACCACGCAAAGTTGCCCTTACTGAAGCCCAAGCCCCCCTTCTCAGTGGAGCTTCGGTCCGGAAACATGCGCTTGCCACATTCGCACTTTATTTTTCTCTTGGGTATGCTCTGCGTGCGGTGAACTTGCTGACTGAGATGCGAAATGAACCTCGAGTCAAGCAGGCTGCCTTTGCGGTCAACTTACTATGCTTCCCCGCGATGATCCACCTACTCAGAACAGTCACAATGCGCCAATTTATCACAGCGTGCTTCTTTCTCCTCGGCGTACTCATGTGTCTGCTCAGCATCCTGATCGCGTTTGAAGCCTCAGTAGCGAGCGACGCGTTTCTTGCACTAGCCAAAGCTCTGAGCACTCCTGCGAACATAGTATTCACCACCTACACGCTGGAGCTGTTCCCTACTGGCGTACGTGGAACCGCTTCTGGCTGGGTCTTCGGCTTCGGAGCGACGGGCTCCCTCTTCGCAGCGGCCAGCCTGACTCTGCGCAAGGACGCGCGCAAAGCCGCGACTTTAGCTTCTGCCGCAACGTTTCTCTTCGCTTCAGTTCTCGCTCAGCGGGCCCTTCCACGGAACACCACAGCGGAGTGTGCGATGCTTTCAAGCAGGCGGTCGTCCGCAGCTCACCAGAAGGTGCTGAAACATATGATGAGATCCCTCGAAACACCGGCGCAACGCCAAGGCAGAACTGATGTTCTCGAAGACTTCTAGCGCCATGCAGAAAGTTTTCAGCACTGAAGCCTACAGAACAAACGATTTGTCGCAATTCACGTCACCCTTTTGCTGCCCAGTTATAATGAACCCTGGAATGTCATGTGACCCCCCTTAGACAGAGTACTGTACAGGCGGTACAAACATTTTTGCTTTCTCCGTACGCCCGCAGTAATCTCCCTGGAATGATTACTAAACTTCATCGTTTTTATTATATTTCAATAGTCTTTTTTCTGTTGCTCAATTCAAGGAGATGAAAATTTGCTGTGGCGCTCTGGTTCAGAATTAACCGAGAGAACGGCTGGGATTAGCAATGAGAGTTTACAGCAGCTCTAAGTGTTTCAAGAGGAGTGGTGACCTCTCGCGATATGAAAATGGCCGAGTAATGGGTGAAAGGCTTACGTCTACATGTTTAGTGGAACACATTGCGAGATATACAAAATAGGGGTAAGAGGGGAGGAGAGCGCGCCGGGAAAGGGAAATAGTAACTCCGGAGAAGGCTAGGCCACTGCCGCATATGCAATAGCAGTCGCCTTGGAAGGTGGAGGTACCGTGTGGGCGAGCAAGAGGTTCACGACCATGAAGAGCGAGCGGAACGGACTTTGTATAGAGTGCTGGTCAAGTGGTCACGGGTGCGGTCACCAATTTCAAACGAAATTGCAATACCAGGTTAACCGAAGGCCGGAGCAGCTTTGGCCTTCTCATTCTTAGAAACTCCTAACCATCGCCCGTAATTTTTTCAGTGTACACGCATTCTTTGACACCGTTTCCGTTTCGAGATTACCAACAGGCCTCGCCGTTCAGCGTAGCTGCTCTGCGAGAAGCGATTGTACGACTTGAACGAGGATGTGGTCTGCATCCTGCTTTCAAAAAAAAAAAAACCGGTGGAGAGAGAGGGAAACTGGTGGTAGATGAGGTAGGAGCGCGCTCATGCGGAAGTTGTCATCGTGCTGGCTCGGGAGCTGGCCTCAAGAAGAAAAAACGTCTTGTGGTAGGCTTCCACACTTCGCACATTGCGGCAACGTCATTTTACTGGCCGTACACAGACATAAGGAGATAATGTGGAGAGCATGCTCCGCTCATTAATCTCATTAGGGACAAATGCATTTGTTGTGCGTTCCCGGGCTTTAACATGAAAGGAGGGCATGGTGCTGGGCCAGTTTGTTTATACTCGTGAAAACGCGACGGAACACAGCCTTCGAAGACGCGTAGACGAGGAAGAGAGATGCACACACACACCCACGTTGGGAGCATGCGTGGCCCATGAAGGGGACAATTATGTGAATGCTTATTGGAATATAGTGACCTTGTTTTGACCCTTTAGTCGGTAAAGAATGTTCAGGTTCCCGTCATCTAAAGCTGCTTTTTTTAGTTTAAATATTGCAATGGGCCGGTCGCTATCACGCCGGGGAGAATGACGTTCGTTAGAAGTTTCGTTTCTGCTATTTCTTAACGTTAAAAAAGCGTTTAACTCTCTCGCCACCGCCGGAAAATTGACCGATTTTAGTGGTCCAAGAAAACATTTCTTCCTGCTAAAAAAAAATGGTTAGGCAATAATCATAGGAACACAAAATGCAGAATATTGAACGGCCTTTCAAATAACACTAGTTTTATAAATGTTTTTTATATATCATAGTTGTGGAAAAAATATCAAAATCAAAATTTTTGTCAAGTTGTCAATTAAAAATTATAAAAAAAAACTAGTTGTGTATATCAAACCACTGGTAGTAGAAAAAAATTAGAATACACATATTGTAGGGAAATATTTCAAAAACACGCCCTAGAAAAATTGTCGACTTGCGCGGAATAGTTTGTCAGATATAAAAAAATGTTAGCACGCACGGTGCTCGTGTCATGCGGTGAAGCCCAAGCTCAAATTCAAAATGTGCACTTTCGGGTGCTTCCCTGTAATAAATCTGGCGGTGTGACATTATCAGAGGCACCAATTTTCCCCCACATAACGTAAAAACATCTTGTCAATGACTGACTTTGCATTTACAGCGACCACAATATTTGGGACAAGCACGCGATGCGGAAAAAAACATGCATGAAGTCGGAAACGGAACGCCGTGGTTGATGCTTGTTGACGTTCACGGTCAGTTATATCTCAAAACATAAAGCTGAGCTTTATTATCATCTTCTTACTCGAAATTGTAGCCTTGCTTGCAAAAATGAGCTACGATGCGCTAAAATCGTGACCTGCGAACTTTGGCCGAGTTGCAGTTTCGCGATAAAAATATCAGCACAACGAGGCTCCTCCATTGCAGCGCCACCTAACATTTTTCAAATGAAACAGTACACAAACTTATCGAGGACTCCATTCGAATAGACAGTTCTAACAAGCACCAACACTAGACTTCCGGAGATACCCTCGTATACAAACTATGTATAGAAACGAAACTGGAAGGCGAACAGCTGGCAGTGCATGGAGGAAATAAAAGGTTAGGAGAGGCCCTGACGTCAGGTTTGTGAAGCCACAACCGCCATTACATGAGCCCATTGAGCCCTGCACTTGTTCCCACTATCCTCTGCTGTTTCCGGTTTGATTTGACTAACATGGCGTCGCCCTGCCCTCCCTCTTCGCAGCGAAAACAGCTTCGTCGCTAATTCGTCGGTGCGCTGTCATGTTATAAGCTGTTGATTTCGCCTTCAATTTGCCCATTCTAACCGTCACCCAAAGTTTCAATCATAAAACGGCCTTTGTTCTTGAGATAGAAGGGCGATTATTCAGCTCTTAAGCCTGGCAAAGTAGCGTTTGTCGTCGTCATAGCAACGGGCTCCCGGAATCACGACTGGCTACTGCAGTGTCTGTTTGTAGATGGCGCTAGGACTCCAGGCACCCTACGCGCGGCGAGAGTCGCGCACGAGGTGGAAATTACATGCGGGTGGACTACGTACGCTTTTCACGTTTGCGTACATGAACTCCGTACACTCGTGAAACTGAAACTGTCTAATCTCACTTTACGTGAATAAGTGGCTGCAGTGGTTTGCAAGATGCCTCACTGTTGCGTGCCGGGTTGCCGGTCGCACTCGCGGTTCACAGGTAAGTAAGTATATTCGCCCATGCGCTATTTGTCGAGTGAAACAGAAGCACTACGTGTCTGCCTCTCTTTGTTTTGTGTTCGTTGAGAATAGATTCCCAACTGAAGCAATTCGCCGCAGAAAGTGGCTCGACGCTGCCGAAGCCGCCAGCGCGCACCTTTTCACCGGCAGACGGATAAGGATGGAAAAGAACTGCGCGAATCGACGAGATATCGCCACAAGATAACTATGATCACCGACCACGCCAATTATTAACCATCGGGTGTTGTTTTCTTAGGAACATTAGAGCACAAAGAAATGGCAGTAGAAGAAACGCTGCGAAATCAGCTGCAGTGCACAGATTGCAGACGACGACAACGCTCCAGCGGCAGCCGCGTTGTGTTGCCAACGTAGCGAGGAAGCCACAATCAAAGCGCCGTAAAAAATTGTCCGTGGCATTCTGCCAGGTTCAGCCACCGCAGCCATAAAAAACTAGGCAACACTGTCTATGGGCTCAAGAAAAATGACGTCACTTCTTCCTTCACACTTTTTGCAATGAAACTCTATGGCTAGGGGGCCCTCTCTGAGTATTCTTTCCTCCATGTGGCAGTGGTTTGAAGCGCTGTCCTCGGCGGAACAGATATCTGGCGACTGGGTGTGATCTTTTGCTTTGCATCTGAAGTCCTTATCGCAGAAATCGGGTTATGGCGGGGGGAATCAGGAGCGGCGTGCTTTGTTCGAGGATCAGTCGCGGGCGCTCAAGGCGCCCTGGCAGGTAGCCTTGAAGTTGGGTAACTGTGTAGTAGCGCTAAATATGAATTTCGCGATGCAGAAACGAAACCGAAACTATTGTAAACTGTTCGCGACTGCTCCTGGGGTAAATAGAACTACCACACCACTTATAACAACGTGCGCAAAGGAAATAAAAATGCCTAAAATCATAAAGTAGCTTTTCAAACAGGCACTGTTTGACATTTTCAGCCGATATCTGGGATTATTACTGTCAGAGTGCGAACCTGACGATTGAACATCGTTTGCTGGTTCACCATTCACGCCCTGATAGCAAAAAACAAACGCTTGTGCAGAGTAATTACGAGTGGCACGCATTCTTCGTTGGTAGCAGTGACGCGCGATGACCACGCCCCTTTTCCACACCCAGGTGATTCAAACGCGTGTCAAAAATCCCGTTTTCGTTCTAAAAATGAAAACAAAACTGATTTTGAAAGGCCATTTTCCGATATAACTCCAAACAGATTTACTTGTTCGAGCAATGCCTGGAACACTATGAAAAGGCGCTCCCGAAGTATCGATCAAATTGAACGATTTTGAATAGGCGCGGTAGTAATTACAGTGAACCACGATATATTCTGCGATATATTTAACCGTTATGGTTTCCCCCTACCATTTCTATCTCTGCTTCAAAGTTACTTTCGGGATTGCTCTCAGGTGGTATCACTTGGATCAGTGCTGAGTGATTCTATCCGCCTCAAAAGTTGTGTTCCGCAACCATCGATCTTGTCACCTTTCCTAATGCCTGTATGTTGCACAATCTAAAACTATTATTGCGTTTCTCTGTTCAAAAATACTTGCTCAAACTTTAGGTATAGTGTTTTCCGTTATTGCATGTGCTGTTTTTCCAATTGCTGGACTACCCGGAAAAATAGAGCCAATAGTATTTTTAAAAAATATATACCCAATAGTGTTTTTATAAGTCACACATGCCGGATTCGGACGGTGTAATTAAAGCAGGCGGTTTACAGTCATTTCATATTTGTTGAAGGAAACCGCGGTGCTGAAATATTTCGAGTGTACGAATTACCGAACCCTCAATTTCAAGCCTATACCTCTGGGGCATATACCTCGCTAGGTGACGCCAATGGTCCGTGCCCATTACGGAAGGGCTGCAAGGCAGTATTATATACCTGCTATTTTGAATGAATTGTCTGACAAAATGTTCTCTTCAACTACGCGATAACATCCACATGCTGCCATTCTAGCATTAGAATGCTGCTGAAGTATATATGTGTGCGCGGTGACCGTTTACCGAGTTCTTTGCTTTCTAGGTGTGTCTTGGTGATGAGAACGCTTACGATGGTTTGCAAGAGTACTAATCGGTTACAAAGTGTGAGGAGTTCTCCTGACAAATGCTAAGAATGCAGGTATACCCAATTTGATTGGTTGCATTTTTTGTTTGTGTCTGCTTGTCTTTGTTTTTCTATTTGTCTTTTTTGCGTGCCTTTCTTCCTCCTTTTTTCATTACTTTTTTCATGTAGTTTCAACCACTTTTGATTTATGGTATTTTTGTTTGTGTCTGTTCGTCCTTGTTTTTCTATTTGTCTTCTTGCTTGTATTGTTATCTTTCTTTTCTTTTTTCATTATTTTTTTTCTGTTTTTCGAACGCATTCGTTTATCGCTACCAATGAGTATTTTTGACAGTAGTTATGGCAGATGTTGCTGGACGACACCGCTAAAGGCCATGGCGGTTGGCTTTGGCGGGCCCATTTAACCTCTGTATTGTTACGGTGACGTGCAGGAACACTTCGAGCAAAGAGGTATTCAAGTAGTGTATTTACAAGCCTGAGAGCACCACGCAAGCAGGGCGCAAGATTGTCTTCTGCTTATAACTGTTAGCGCTGTCCCTGAGTCTGAGAGTGCAAACTTCATCTTCTTTCTGCGGCTAGCCGGCATATGTCCGAATGTTGCGCGTAGGCTACGAACTACAGGTCCCGTGGTTCTTCCTCTTCAGCTGAGACACTGTAGCAGTAAGTACCCCTTACTAATAATAAACAACAATATTATGAAAAATGCATTATTGAAAAATGCAGCAAGCACCATCTGAGTTTACACTGTCCTGCACACTATAAACGTAAACCAGCACATGCATCTTTCATGGAAACAATGAGCAAGCAAACAATAAAAACAAAAGAAGTCGTGACGGACATATTTTCAGAGGAGGAGAAAGCAGGACAGCTTGGCACAGAAGTCAGTGTGTGTGTGTCTCTGTGTGTGTGTGCGTGGCTTATTTCTGTCTATACATATATATATATATATATATATATATATATATATATATATATATATATATATATATATGCGCGATAAGAAGGCGATTATCCCAGTATCATCGGGACAATATTGAGATTGGGAATGTCGAGCACCCCTCCTTGAACTTTGTTCTGTGGAATGCATAGCGTTTGCCAGCATCCCAACGCACAGGGAGCTGTCGAACATGGATCAGCACCCATTGGCTACAGCGAATTATTTTAAGACTCCAAGTTTTTTCCAAGATTGCAAAAATCTAGACATGATAGAATTGCTCTGCAGATCTGTGTATTTGCTGAAAGAGTGGTAGATATACGCATAAATCTGCAGGTGTGGATATAGTAGTAATACATGGCGCGTTATTAGCGCGCTGAATTCAAACCAATGTTTTATTTGTTTGTTTGTTTGTTTGTTTGTTTGTTTGTTTGTTTGTTTGTTTGTTTGTTGTTTGTTTGTTTGTTTGTTTGTTTGTTTGTTTGTTTGTTTGTTTGTTTTGCGGTCGCTGTCGATGAGAAGAAAGCACGTATGTGCAGTTGCACGGCGTTCTAGACACGGCGCAAGAATCACATCCGGGATAAACGTATACGCCGCGCGTTCGCACGTTTGAAGCTCACAAGCGCACAAGAAGAAAGAAGCGACAACTGTTTTTGTGACCGACTGGCACGCCATCCGCTTGCCGCCCCGCTCCCGATACGGCCGTTCCACATTTGGCTTCACAATGCGTAACAAGAGGAGGCGCTCGCATTTCCCTTCGCCTACCGCGATGCTCTCCTTCTCTCCCTTTCGGCGTACACAAAAGCGGCGACTCGCTTCCAGCCGCACGCGACGGGAGGTCAGCTGCCGCGCCGCGGCGGGGCATACGGAAGGACCTGAGAACCGGTCATGACAGGGGGCTGCTCCTACCTTCCTCCCTCCCTGCGCAGCCGCCAGGACTCCAGTGTTGCTACAACAGCATCACCCTAGACCCAGAAGGACTGGCCACTTTCGTTCGCGTTCCACCAGGACCGATCCGCACAAGTCTTGTTAACAGGAAGGAAGGAAGGAAGGGTGTAGAAGGAAGGCAGGAAAGTTAACCTGGCTGGAGCCTAGTTTGCTATCCTGCACGTGGGAAAGGGAAAATAGGCAAAAAAGAGAAAAGAAAGAATGAAGAGAAGTTGGAGTAGACACGTATGCCCAGCGCTGAAGCACTGACACTGACACTTGAGGCGTTCAGTCTATAGTCTCGTGTTTAAGTTCCTCGCCCGTTGAAAGCGTAAAAGTTCCTTAGTCGCCTTCTGAGCGGATGACCGAGAGGGCCAGTAGCGCAGAATCGTCTCCTCCGAAAATGGCCGCCGAGAGTCCAGGTTTCTTAGTGCTGACGACAGCTTTTTTCTTTCAGGCGAGTAGCAGAACACCGCGATTTCTATTGCAGCTGAACGAAGAAACAGCACTGGCTGCAACTTTCTTACAAGTGATACTTATGATGAAAGAGAGTTATATCATAGAATAGTACCGGTACCGGTAGGGCACCTGGTACGCGACCGGTCGCTACTGCGCCTGCGCCGAGGTGAAAAAAACTGGCTGTGCGCATGCGCAGGCGTACCGGGTACCGTACCGGGACCGGTTCTCCGCTCCGCTACAACTGTCTAATTTTACCGCAGAAAGACAGGACACGGTACAGGAATACAAGGAGCAAGCGCTAGTTCCGTGCATTCCGAACTCGTGTCCGCACTTCAGGCGCTAACATTGTGTTTTCAGTATCATGCAACACAACTGTCCCAACTTTCCGGCCTTAGTTCTCTTTGAAATGGTCCACAAAACCGAGCTTCCCTTTCGCCGTCCAGTGGCCCATGAATTTGTTGGCCAACCCATCCTCGCAGCATTTTACATGGGTAGTGTTCATCTTCTGCGCTCTGGGCTTTGTTTTGCTCTCCGCCCTCCGTGTATCCAAACAATTTCTATGCAATGGTTTTCAATTCCCCCTGTTAAGATATAATAAATACCTTGGTCAGTATACTTAATCACTATCATTAAAAAATCACAAGACAAAAACATATATAACATATTTTTTTTACGACAATCCCCTCAAGATCGCATACGTGACTGAAGGCACGAAGACGTGCCACCCAGCCATCCCCTTCCTATAATCCCAGTAATATAAGGGCCCGTAGCACTTGGGATACGAGTTTCCTCGTTAATAAAGACAATCAATCGATCCACAACGTATCAGGCCGATTAAATAGGAATATTATTAATAAATGAACATTGATAATTCTCACCCTTCCAAAAAATTGTTGGAACAGAGACGATGGAAATATAAAACGACAGAAATGGAAGAAAGCAGCCAAACAAACGCGAACAATTAGCAAGGCTGTCGACCTGTTGCTCTTTTCTTCATAGATGCTATGCAGATTCACGCGATACTGTTAAGTATAACTGTTTCGACTCCTTTATACAATACATGCGAGCCACTTAACTTCAGAGCCCCACAGCGGGCAGGCCTTGTCGCGGCGGTGGCGTTGCAGGAAGCCACTCCGGCAGGGCAATCTCGTGGGGCGAGGGTAGGCGTACGGCCGTGACCCAGAGACCGTGAAATTCCAGATTGGCAATGTAGTATTCGCGGTCGCTCGCCTCACCTCCCTCGCCGTCTTTTACGGAACCACGCGAGGGGGCGGGGCGCGTACGAGAAGGCCCAGGCTCCGACTGCGGAAGCCCGTTTTGCGTCTCCTGTTCCTCTTGGGGGGACACCCGCATTCGATTCACACGCGGGACTTTGCCCCCGGCGACAGCAGCGAGACGGTCGCTGCCGCCTCTCAGCCCGTGCCTGGAAAGGATACCGTTGCAGCGAGGTCCCGCACCACTGACGATGCAGCGGCAACGACCGCTCGACCAGGGCACCTTCTTGCGGTAAGTGGGCGACATCTGCACGCGAGAACGATGCAGGCACGAAGGTCCGTTCAGATACTCATTGCTTGTCGCATGGCGCATATTGTCTGACCGCTCTGTTTTTGTGTGTGTAATGTGTGTGTGTAACGTCGCAATATCATGTATTCGCGTTGACGATTACACAGCTCTTCTACCTGAATGTTTAAAACTAGTCTCACGCTCTATGCCGAGGCCAGCGATTAATAACGCGCCGCAAATGTTAATCATTTATAACGGACGTTCAGAGCTGTTTACATACCTTTTTCCAACTCTTAAACAGAACGCACAGGGTATCCATTCACCTGGTATAGAGAACTAGAGAATGAAAATTCAAAAAGTTATGAGCGAAGTCTGTAGACGTGACAGCATTCTCGCCTTCAGGCACCGATAACGCTAAGAACGTTCCGAGGTTCTATACTCAAGCAAAGGAAACAGCGCCTGTAGCACAATGACAACCGCAGGTGGTTTATTTCAATTTGTGCCCAGTGGGGCCACTTTCGTCACTTTCGTTCCCGTAAAGACGACAGCCAAACAGGAGACGCGCTTCACGTAACCAGGCCGGGCTGCCGCTCTGTTGGGTCTATTCGTTTCACCTGCACTACATGAACCAGTTCAGGCGGTGCAGCGCTTCGCCGTTCGTTATAGTGGTGCAGGTCGCGGCACATAGCTGAACCGTGCCGTTCGGTTCACCGGTGGTGCGGGGGGGTGCAGGACGAGTTCATGGTTTGCCTGCACTCCCTGCCGAGGAGGTGCAGAAGCAGACGAAAAATGGCAGCATCTCCACTCCGTGGATGATGGCGAGGGTGCGGAGTACGGGGCCTCGAAATGACATCCAAGTTGCGCCCCGAGTGACATCCGATTTGCGCCCCTACCGTCATTCGATTTGAACCGTGAGTTGCACCTTGATTATTCCCTAAATGAAACTGCACCTCACGGCTCAAATCGCATTTCGCTTGATTTTCTCTTGAGGGTGGTGTGCTCACGGATGGACGCGGACGGACATTGGGAGGTCCTAAGGTACTCCGCACCGTTACAGGCGAGGAAGTAAGCCGTTTGACTCTCGGGTACTAACTCGCGGTCGTAGCCCAGTGGGTAAGACGACTGACACTGACAGATCTGTCTGGTCTACCAGACACAGGCTCGGATCCTGCCGGTGCCTCTGTTATTTTTTGCGATTGTAAATGCTATGCGCGCGGACGCGGATCGACATTGTGCGGTCCTAAGGTACTCCGTACCTAGAAAGTGCAGGTCTGATTCCGCCGATTATTCAGGATGGCGGAACCCGGTTTGCACCGCTGTGAACTGGTTCAAGAGGTGCAGGCTGAATCGAATGGACCCATTGATAGCGACCTGCCTATGCGAGTAACTCCGCGTGCGGAATTTGTTTTTGCATGTTTGGATTCTTTTAGTTCGTTACGACGCCACTGCACCGGCTTGCTTTGCATTTGGGCCACATTTCACCGCTGCATGCGCATTTGCGCGGCCTGCCGCCGTTCTTTTGTCTTTTCCTCACTCCGGTGTGCTCAGTCTTCGCCGATTCACCCTTGAGGAAGATCACGCATCCTGTGAGGTCGACGGTGTGCTTAAATAAGAGTATTTTTAACGAGAAATTGTTACTCGGCTCGCTTGGAAAAAGTACGGATCCGGCTGTCGCCCTCCTTGAGCGCACCCATCCGCATATATGCAAAAAGCGTCCACAGGCGCTAACCCTTTGTTAACGCAATCCATAGCGTTCCACTCGTTTCATAGCGCGCGTACATCAGAAAGAAAAAAAAAGCACAAAGAAATATTCAACGCGTTTTGTTCCATAGCATGGATAAAAAGAAAATAAACACAAAGGGAATTTTTTTTTCGCCATGTTCTCATGGCTTCAGCAGCGGGGCAGCGGCTCTAAAACATATCCCGAAGTCAACTGTGGTTTTCTCCCTACGCATTGACTGGGACGGCTATCATGCGTGTTATACCGAAGTTCGACATTTGTTGCGCTTGTACGCCACCGTGAGAAAGCTCTTAAAAGCGTGGCACCAGTCATGCCGTGGAAGGAGTCGCCGTCGATTAGTGCTCTCTTCGCCGGAAATACATTCTGGTTCCGCCCAAGAATCACGGCGCTTCAACACACAAAAGGACCCTGTTGGAGCTCCTTTACACAAATTCTAGCTATCCCTTCAAACTCTTCCATGTGCATAGACGAGCTTGATAAAGCTTATAGAGCTAAACCCAAAGTTCAGTAAGTCTTCGGATGTTTGAATGAGGGGGAAATGCTCAAAAATGGAGAATTGTAGAGGAGGCAAATGTAGTAGCAGTGTGACTTATTTGTCTACGTTGAAGATTGCTTATCTTAGAAGCGGTTTCAGACTGAACCGTCTAGGGGGGTATTGACACAAATTTTCGGTGTTAATATTATTACGTAGTTCGCTCCCACTACTCAACAGAATACCCTCACTACAATGTGAGCGACCTGCGACGCAGGGAACATCCTCCAATTTGATCTCATTTATCACGCCGACGGAACAGCACGCGGAGCGGCCAGCCGCAAATGGACGTCGGCGTGACATCACTCTGAGGAAGCGAAAAGAAGTGAGGTGGCCGCGTGCCTACAGCGCCTGTCAGAAACTCTTGACGTGACTTCACACGCGCGGCCGGGTGAGTGGAGACTGATGCCCCTGCGCGTTCACAAACTATGCATGTAGTCAGAGCTAGTCATAATAGCTGCCCAAAAACGCACTATTGAGAAAAATATAGTTCCACATGCGGTGAAGGAGCCGACAATATAGCCCACAATGGCAATACAAGTCGCCATCAGGACTTTTATTGGAAACGGTCATCGAATTTTCGCCGCAATGGTAGGCTTTACGCGTGTACCGCATGGTGCGTTTTCTGCTCGCGAAAACGCACCGCGCACGCCACAGGCGCGCTGGCTCTGCCGCGGAACCACCCGCACGCTGCGCGCGGCGCGGCCGGCGGCGGCTTCGGCCCATAGAGGTAATACCATGGAGGAAAGAAAAGGTTAGGAGAGGCCCTGACGTCACATTTGTGAAGCCGAGTCCCGCCATGACTTGAGCTCACTGAGCCCAGCACTCTATCCCATCATCCTTTGCTGTCTCCGGTTTGATTTGACTAACATGGCGTCGCCCTGCCCTCCCGCTTCGAAGCGAAAACAGCTTCGTCGCTAATTCCTCGGTGCGCTGTCATCTTCTAAGCTGTTGATTTCGCCTTCAATTTGCCCATTCTAACCCTCACTCAAAGTTTCAATGGAAAAACGGCCTTCGTTTTTTAGATAGAAGGACGATTTCTCAGCTCTTAAAGGAGCCATGAAGAGAAAACAAAAGTTTGTTTTATTCGAAAGATTAGGTGTTTCATAGTACCCTAAGCGCTTTCCCGGAAGCAAATGGTGCTTTATTCACTGAGAAATAAGGCAATTTAAGCCAAAATTTTAAATCTCCCGCTAAATTGCACATTTCGTGACGTGAACAATGGCGTCATACGAGCCGGTCCATGAAACAGATACTTAGTATGTCGACTCCATATAGCACCCACACGCGGCAATCAAACAGGAACCGGAACTCGTGCCGAAACCGAGACGGCGGCCATTTTAAAAATACTAGTAAAAACTAGTGCACCCGCAGCCCTAGTCATGGAATCGCCTGATCCGGAGAACAAAACTCTTTCCGAGAAGCTCGGGCTTGCATTTAACAACCTCACACCACTTGAACGCTCAATGCTTCTAAGTGCACGAGCGGCAGGAGTTGTGGGATACGCGGATGGACCGGAAAGCGACCATTACGCGATAGCCACAACAGACGAACGCCCAGCCGTCGGCACCGCTGCCTGGTCAGCCCCGTCGCGACGGACGAATACAGACTGGTACGTATGTGCCGTATTTTTATTACGGTTAATAATAGTTCAATTTCAGTAGCAGTATCGCTTATGCCAGTTGGCCGGTGTCGTGTATGGAAAGCCGTTCGCGCGAGCTCTCTGCTTCGACCAGAAAGATACGAGCGTCAATGCGCGGTGTGTACGGCATTTTTTCCCCCAAGCTCAGAGCGCTTTGACGGCGATTTGACGAAGTCGGCTACGAGCGCCAGCATGTCCCAGGAGTGAGCTAACGTAAGGGTCCCTGCCGTAATCACTTCCTCGTAAATGAAGCGAGCACACTCGTACTTCCTTTAGCTCTCTTTCTCCTCCGTTTGCAAAGTTCACAAAACGTAGCCACTTGCTTCGCCGAGGTTCGTCGTTGGGCAGCACATAAAAGGAGATCTCCTCACCGGCGGGGATGTCGCACTCCCTCGACGATTTGCCCGTACTAAATGGGCATTTCAAAACGTAGCAACGAAATTTCATTGAAAAGTACACGAACAAACTGAAGTTTTCAGTGGTTGTAAACTGGAAACTAGCTCCTAACAATAGCAGCAAGCCAACACCATTCCGAAACTGCGACGACTGTCACTATCTCGTCGCTGCTTGGCGCAAACGTCGCTGCATGGCGGCCGCCTTGGCGCAAACGCGACTTCAGCGTAGCTGCGTACGGCCATTCTAGAGTCCCAGAGCACTGTGCGGCACTCAGCGTCGGTGGCGTCGGTTCACCGCACACTCGCAGTCGTGGTCTTGGTGCCCGTGGAGGCCTTAATGGCGACCGTGACGTAGCCTTCATGCTGGTACTCTGCCGCGTCGACGTAACGCGCGTGCCCGTATTTGGCGAGCATCTCGATGCGGGCCAAATTTGCCTCACGCTGCACGTTCCTCCTTGTTATGTTCCGGGTGGACGTTCCTGGGTATCGGTCAACGCATAAGTGCGCCATCACTTCCTCGTTATGTCGCGCTGTTGCCGGTCCGGCGTGCGGGGTTGTAGCCAAGGTTCTCGAGGATTTGGGTCCCGTCTTTGTCTTGGAGAGACGTTCCAGCTGCGCCGCCAACTGCGCCTCCACGATTTCTTCCAGGATATTGTGCACTCCTAGCTGGAGTAAGCGCACCGTGCTCGTGGTTTCCGTGAGGCGCAGTGCCGATTTGTAAGCCTTCCGTGGGAGTGTATTGATCTTGGCCCGTTCCATGACCCTCCAGTTATGGTACGCGGCCACGTACGTAATGTGGCTGACGACAAAGGACTAGAGGAGTCTCACGAGGTTGTCCTCCTTCATCCCCGTTCTTCTCGAGGAAAATGCGGCGAATGAGGCGAATTGCCTCGTCCGTCTTGCTGCTGACCTTGGCGAGGGTTTTGTCGTTGTTGCTGTTCTTGCCAATGATCAAGCCCAAAACCTTGATTCTTGTTACTTCGGGGATGCGTTGTCCCGATGCGGTGACTATCTTCACACGATCGGCTTCGCGCTGCGGCGTCTTGCCCCTGCGTTTCGGTGCGAGCACGATTAGTTCAGACTTCCTAGGCGAACAGACCAGGTCGGAACCAACGAGGCGCTGCCCGATGGCGATGACCGCCGCTTGAAGTTTATTCTCGATTTATGCAGTACTCCTTTAAATTCTTGGTGTCGGCCGTTATTATAGCTTCTGACTGACAGGGGCAATCGGTATTGATTGGTACGGCCTCTACAATTTATGCGAGCCGTCGCAAATCGCACTGCGAGCGAAGCGAAGCTGGAGAGGTTTACCGTTTAGGATTACATTTTGCACCTCCTCACGGGGCGTGCCTTCCCTACACGGCAATATTTTGGCACGCTGGCTCCCATTGTCGATGGCTGCTATGGGCATAAAGCCGGTCATGCTCAGAAATAATCAGATCACACGCGAAACAACTCAAGCATGAGTACCTTGACCTTCAGTATTGTTTTATTGTTTTAGATTCAGACAACTTTCTGTGCACTCAAATATGAGAATGTACAGTGACATGTATACCCTATCATTGTGTTGGGGCAGCCGGCGTTGTTGGCTTCGGTTTTGGCGGAAACGGTGGAAGTGTAACCAGCAGCTTGTCCTGAACATTACGGCATATTGTTTCGTTGTAAATGTAGTACTTTTGCGGTCCACATAGCAGCTCATAAACGAATTCGCAACAATCCGGGAGTGGCTTGTTGATGTAGCTTTCGTGAACGTTGAGATCGCAGCCACCTAATAGGACAGTACAGATATTGTATTGAAATATTTTGAGTTTATTTCACAACCACGTTGCAGCAAGACCAGGAATAAAAGCTGTTAAAACGGCTTGAAGGGTCCTTGCCACCTTACACATAGCGCAGGAAGTCAAGCAATGCAAGACGAATTACACAGGTCTGTTAAAGTCGTCCACCGTCTTAGCTGGAGCAATGCTTTACACGCTTATCGTCTTTTCCTGCCTTGATATAAGGAAAATTAGCCCCCACTGCTGCCAGTTTAAGAGCTAACTCAAGCATTACGCATTCTTTTAGGAGTGCTTCAGAATTTTAGAGATATACCACGCTAAAGACGAATCTGGTGCTCCAGCTAAGCCTGTGGACGACTGTACAGTTCATTCAGTACAGAGCAATTATAAATGTCAGGTATAGCCTGAAAACAAATCTTGTTACGGTGCATTGGTTTTACAAATCATATCACACAACTCTCTGAATGAAAGCGTTGAAACGGGGACTTTTTCAAATGACAACAGTATTTAGCGTTGCAGGTAATAAGTACTGGATCATTTGTGTGCCGTAGTTTGCGTGGCATCTATTTACATTCCAAGGTTCTGGGGTAAGGGCCTTGTAGACTCCGCTGTTTTCTTTTAATGCAGTAATCCTGGTTAGTACATCGTCATTACTGATTCAACTAATTGAAAACAACTATAAAGCCCATAGGAAGTCATGAAATTAATTGAAACAATGTCGAAATTTTCAACCAGCAGTGTGTGAGAGATAAGGAAATTTACAACACTTCCGAACGACTCGTTTTTGAAAAACTGTGAGATTGTGCAAGTTTTCATTCGTGGCAATACTCCAAATAAGAACTCCAAAGTTAATCAAAAACAGAATAATGAGTTATACAGAAGCATGTTCATTGATGTTGGAAGATGAAAATTGTGGCGGTGTATAATGCCGATAGTTCTAGACAAATTGCCGATAATATATAGGCAATGCGGTTATCCCATAACATGTTATCATTGAAGTACACTGTATGATTTTAAAAGATTTTAGTACTTCGATTTCTGTGTTGTTTAATTTATTAGGGAGTAACTCAATTCTTTTGTTACGAGGGGGGGGAGTAAGCGAATAGCCGTAGTTTTACCAACATTTATTCTTATACAATTATCAATAAAGTTTCGTTGTTCCTTCAATGTCATTGTCGTTTAAGTTTTGGCAAATAATCTCTGTCTCAAGTATCGCACAATCTAAAGAACACGTCCCAATCAAAACAAGAAAGGGGCAGCAATAAACCGTCTGAAAAATATTATTCGTTTAGTTTAAAATTCGGCCTCCATGAAACTTGTGCGCACGTGAGTTTTGTGTTGGTCCACCTACAATTTTGGGAAACCATTTTTAAACTCTCAAGGACCTTCTGATTAATGAATGTTTTTGTTTTCAGAAATTTTATGGAAAAACTTGAGGGATGGAGCAACTTTTCCGCATTTCTGTGCGACTGAAGTTATTCTTGTCGGATAACTTTTTCGGTATGGGAGACTTGGAGCTCCTGGGCTCTGGTCATTTTGCCCTAAACTGGTAACTTCAAAATTTATTTGTTCATTTCCTCGCTCAACACAATTAAAACTTACCAACCCTCCTCCGAAATACAAAAATTACTTTTTTAACATTTCTACTCCCCGATAAAACACATAATTTCACCACAGACAACAGCTTTGATTGCGAGAAATTTCCCCGTAAGGTTTTCGCTTCATAAGCAAAACAATAAAAAGAGACGTGAACAGTTGATCTGCGATTACGAGCGACCAGAAGCTTCTGCACTCCGCTTTATTTGACATGACAAATGAAAGCGTCATGAATGAAACACGTATGCAGCACCAGAGTGACGTCTTACCTCCATAATGTGGCGCTCTTAGGATGTTGCAGGCTTCGTAATCGGAGAACACAATGGTGAAGTTAAAGGGGAATCCACCTAGAAAGCAAACCGATTATTACAATCGGCTCACAATGGTGTTCTGGTTGATGTAGGCGTTACGAGTCCTTCACTACTTTACTGGTCACGAAACTGCTCCGTAACTCAATGGGAGAGCTTCATATGCGCGTTTGGCCGCCGCGCGGTGGCGCCACCCTCTCACTGAGGTCTCTCCTCGGGCGGCGTTGCGCTGGCTCGAACGGCGGAGCCGCGGCGAGTTGTGTTTGTTTTGTGCGGGGAAAAAAATGTAACGTGCATCTCGTGCTCTTGTGATGCGACTTAAGTAGTGCAACGACAATGCCTTACATGGGTTGCGTCCCGGGATGTCGTTCCTTGTACAACGCTACCCCAGAAAATGTTTCCTTGTTCTGTTGACCGAGCGACGGGGAGCTGCGAGAGCAATGGATGCGCGCCATTCCAAGGCAAGAAACGGGAGATTTCAGCTTCGATTATAAGTGTGTGACAGTGCGTGGAAATGCACTGTGTGTAAAAATGGAAAAAGCAATGCACCCTTTTGAGAGCATCGTGGACCTACAATTGTACAAGGCTAACTTAAATCCGGATTTTTGTCATATCAGTCAGGTTGTAGCAGTGCTTCATTACCTGTACGCAAACTTGTATTACCTTGCGCTCAGGCTCGCGTGTAAAAAAGCTTTGGGACGTCCTTGTGCTTTTACTTTTCATATTTCCGCGAATTATCCCTTAGGGTTCGTCTTGTTTGTTTTGTAACCGCGCGTGGCCGATTCCGGTTTCTTATCGGGCGTTTCAACCGGAGCGCCCGTTTGCTCTTTTTGTCGTACGTCCCGTCGGGCAATATTGTTTGATATGAAAAGGGCGCCACCTTGTCGCCAACTTGATTTTTTGTTTCTTCGAAAATGTTCTCGATCCCATTTCCATGGATCTGAAATTAATAACGTTCCGAGAGTAATGCATGCATAGCAAACACCGCGCAACTCACTTTATTGACGTTAATCTGTGCACGTCACACTGCGGACTGCTTCTTCGACGTTTGTGTTTCATTCTAGTCTTCTGTAGAACAAGAGCTCGCTAGCTCGCTGCGTTCAGAAAAGCTTTGCGTCGTTCTTGGCTACGTGGCAATATTCTGTTTCCTCCGTGTGCTCCACATCGCAGCGCGAAAAAATAAATTTTTGTACGCTGGACCACGCTCTTTTGCCTCCCTTCGTAACATTGAATTTTTGTTGATTGTGATAAAATCAGTTTTATTGTTCTTTTTTCGCTTCCTGTTTTTGCAAGGATTGCAAAGCGTGGAAGCGGAAAGACACATGGTGCAACATATATCTCTTCGTGTTTTGATCCTTCGCGTTTCTGCAGCGTTTTTAGATATTCTCAAGTATGTACCCACTCATTGAAACGACAATACTATTGGGCTATCTCTTTTAGTGTCCTGTGAATTCCAGAGCAATCAACGGATTCATTAAGCGTACTCTGAACGACGCGTACTTGGTTTCTTTCAGTTTTTTTTTATTGTATTATCGATAGGCCCGCATCAGTCCGTGACTACGCAGCTACTGTATGTGTGGTATTTACAACTTTTGCTTTAAGAAAAGAAGAAATAGAGATTTAAAAATCCGAAAACACGACGGCGCAGCGCTTGTGCCAGAGCACGCAGAAGCTGTTGCCGTTCGCGTCCGAAGTCTACGGTAATTTACTACGAAAAATAAAACCCCATTTAAGGCAGGTGATGACTGGACTATACATCGCTAACTACTACGAAAAAAAAAACACTTAATCTGTGCGCAGACACCAAAAGCAGCGAGCGTTTGCACGCCAAGAGCAGGCCAATACGCCGCGAAAGCGGCGGCTGGATGACCTTCGTGCGGCGGGGGCGCCTGTAGTGGCGCGCGCTGTCCCTATATGAAACGAGCGCCGAAGTTTCGTGACCAGTAAAGCATTGAAGGACTCCGGCGTTACGTAGTAATCCCGCGCATACGAAATGCTTCAGAAGAAAATGCATCGATTATCTTGCGGTGCTTTTATCGGCAGCCACAACGCTTGTGAGACGCAGCGGTCGTGGGCTGGCTGGTTATTTACTGTGCCATCGCTGCATCTGATGCAGATTAGGCTTCGAAATATATGCCGCCAGCTGTCCTTCTTACGCTCCCCTAGTGTGGCACTAAATTCCGAGTTTTTCACAACATGATAACCCTGCAGCGATTTAAATATGATTAGACTTTTCAGGCTTGCGATATTTAATTCACGTTTAAAGGGGCCCTGAATGGAAGAGAGAGAGGCAAACTTTACCAAAAAAAAATGACAGAGAGTTTGTGCTACTTTGGCTCATTCGAAAGGTCGCCTCGTTAAAATAACACTGACACCTCTTTTGAAGCAAACTTTACTCAAAAAATGGCACAGCTTGCAATAGTGGTGCAAGGCTGGAGAAACCGCAGAGCGGACGGCCCCTCTTCCTTCGTTGGAGACCCGGCTGTTGCACCTGACATTGATTTCCGAACTTGCCGCTGAAAGTTCTCCATAACTGGCAGGGCGGCATCGTTTTGTCCGCAGGCTTTCAGATCTCTCCCAAAGTGGGCCGCGTAGCACGCGCTAGAAACCGTGGCAACCGGCTTCGCGAACTCGGTTCACTGTGCTCCCCTCTTCGGGTGCGAACACTCGTGAACTGGTGAGGAGAGCAGCATACAAGAGATCACGCCACGAGCACAATCGCATAGAATCCGGTTTATAACGTGAGGTACCCATGTTAGATTCCGTCCACGGGAGGCGTTTTTCCCCTGGTGCGTCTCTTTTTGCTTCACGTCGCACCGGTCTAGTAATTGTTTTCTGTTGGGCTTAATTTGGGGGGTCAGGTTATCGCTTTTTTCGTTCTTTTATTATTTCTGACTGACAAATAGAATTTCCAACCTTCAAACCCATGTGTGCATTTGCCTTCCAGTCTCGTAATGAGACGGCCTGGGAAGGCGAGATGCAATGTTTATTTGCTCGATGTGAGCGCCTGTATTCGTTGTAAGGTTTATTTAGTTTTGTTCTGCTTGAAAATTAACCCATTTCCCTCCAATACTTGTGAAAATTCCAATTTGGCCTTTTTTCCTTGTAGTTGTGCCGCACTGCGTGCCAACACATTTTTTTTTTCTTTTTCACATGTTATTGTTTCCTGGGGCTGTTAACCCGGTACCCTCGCGCCTTTGGGGTGGCCCAGTGGGTGGGATGCCGGTTTACACGGCGAAAAGGTACCGGGTTCCATTCCCGGGACCTCTCTGACCGCATTTTTTTCTTGAAGCTTGCACTACCAACTCCTTGCCTCCTCGCCACTTTTTCTTACATTTAGTGCTCTAGCATTTTCCCCTCTCCGCTTCGCCTATGATAATATTTTTCTGGTAACGCTTTACGGCAGAGCGTTACCAGAACATCTCCGCCGTTAAAAGTTGTAAAATGAAAAAAAAAAAAATAGACAGAAAATACCGACGACTGACAGAAAACATCTCCGCCGTTAAAAGTTGTAAAATGAAAAAAAAAAATAGACAGAAAATACCGACGACTGACAGAAAATAGACAGAAAATAGTACAGAAAATAGCGAATCACCGACGACTTTTCTGCACTGAACTTTTGACGTGTTATCGGCAGCTCGCTGCAATTGGCAGCTTGTTGCAATTGGCGGAGGCCGACAAAATCCAACGCAAATCAAACAGTTTAAACGGATTATAAGCAGGGTAAATAGGGATTACATATTGAAGGGGCCATGCAGACAAAACACAAGTTTGACTTATTCGAAAGATTTAGCGTTTCATAGGGCCCTAAGCGCTTGTTCGGCTGGAGACGATGCTTTATTCACTGAGAAATTAAATATTTTCAATCAAAATTTCAATTCTCCCGCTAAGTCGCGTGTTTTCCTGACGTCGACAATGACGTATTGAGAGCAGGGCTGTAAAACTAAATATAGCCTGCGGACCGGGCCTGCTGACATCTCACAGGCGCAAGTTTGATCGTGGCCTCCGCGATCGGCTGCCGGCGGCGCGCCGCCGGCAGCAAATCGCGGAGGCCACGGTTTGATTATCTTATTTATCGCCCGCTTTCACAGGTGGCGCTGCAATACTGCTGAAGTGTCAGTGTTTGGTTATCTTGTTTATCGCCCACAGTGACAGATAATGGCGCTGCAATACTGCTGCTGAAGTGCAATACTGCTGCAATACTGCTGAATAAGTAGAATAAACAGAGGCAAGTCGGTTGGTGACAACCGACGTCCCAATACAAATAGATGCCCTCTAATCATCATCACCATCATAATCATCGTCAGTTCCAGTGTTCACACTTTGCTTCTGAACGAACTGAAGACCTGCTGTATTTTATTTACGGTTCATACCAATCGTTTCCTAAAGAGGGCTACGGCCTAGCTCAGCTAACCTTGGATATGCAAAGCAAAAGCTTGGCTCAGTCTGGTTGAGTCTTCGCTTCGCTTGGTTAAAGGAGTACTGACACGAACTTTCAAAGCTGCGATAACTATGTAAAACGCTTCCTTTTTATCAGGAGATATCTCCCAGCAAGTTTCAACAGCAACAGTTCAGCGAAACATATTTAAAATCCATTTTAATCTTCGCCCGCACGAGAAAGCCCAGAGCGGGCCGACATGACGTCATGTGCTACTTGCCCCAAACTGGCGACGTCGGGGCTCCCGTGACAAAGCCGACGCGCTGGCTGTGGTTGGCGCGCGATGCTCGGGCGTGTGTACACGTGATGGTTTTGGGACTGACGCCATGCTGCCCGGGCCTGTGGGGACGGCGAAGACCTCGGCCGGTCCGGGCGCGCGCGTGCGCTCGCTCGCGCGCGCTTCCAGAGAGGCAGCGATGCGGCAAGAATGGTGACGTCATGTGATACATCGTGTTATGGCGGCCGCTCGGCGTTTTTCAGTCGAAACCGAAACTGGCACGGATAAACGACGCCGTAAATGAATGTTTACGCTGCGCTCGACCGTCTAATCTGTCATTCTATGAATAGTGGGCTGGTAGGCACGCATAGCAGCGAAAAAAACGTGACATGAAAATTTCGTGTCAGTACTCCTTTCACCTCCGGTTTAGCTGTATTACCGACCATGTCTCAAAGCCGTTCGCGTGCGTGCAACGCTCCCAGATGGAGGCCGGGCGAACGCGGCGTTCGCAGGGGCAAACGCGGCGTTCGTTCACAGCGAACGCACTGTTTCTTTCCACCAGGCGCGAGACGAGTCACGTTGCCCGAAACGACGCAGCGCCGCATGCATGGGAGGCCGCGGGTTTGGTCGGCTGCCGATGAGCTGAGCGGCCGCTCCCGTCACGGCAGCCGCCGCAGAACGACTTAAAGTGGAGCCTTGTGCGCAGCGCCGACAGCGGGCCCGGCGACTCACGCGATGCGCTTCGAGAGGTGTGTGGCCGAGGGGTGTCTCCGGTCACAAGGTCACCTTGCGCAACCTCCGGGAAATAGCTAAACGAAAATAGTAAAGCATTGCGATAAAACTTAAGCTATGACATGACAAACATGGTCACGTAAGCGACCGTGCCACTTGTGTCAGTTGGTCAGTGTTGTTTGAGACAAGTCCAACGCGTCCGACGGCTGTTAGCGATGTCAGCCGGCAAAGTGCCGCACTCACTGCTTCGGTATTTACGTGTTCGTACGTAACTCTAATTGTTCACTCCACAATTCTTACTGCTATATAAAGAATGTGCCCTGCATCTAAGCGCAAATATCTCGTTCGGCAGACGTATAAGCCCTACCTAATATGCGTTTGCTTTTGACGGTCTCAGCATAGATTATAGGTTATAACATCATAGGATCAATTGCGGGAAATGAGCTAATGGGTCGCATGGCCGTTCTCTTTTTTTGCTAATTATGTAGCTTATTTGAGCCAAGTGTGCGTTAAAAGTGGTGTCAGAATGATTTTAATGAAGCAATCTTTGTACGGATCCAAAATTGTGCTTTTTCTGCATGGCCCGTTTAACCAAGCCCTATCCTCTTCACTGCGTCCCGGGTTACTTCACCCAGTTCATGAGAATCCGCATTCAATGATTAAACTACAAATTTTAGTTGACATGCTGTTGACAGATAACTGAAAAGACAGGAAATCGTTACCTACCTGGAGATTCTCTTACGATGAATTCATTATTCACAGAGTAGTTTGTTGTGTGGTTCACACTTACGTACGTGGGCCGGTAAAATCTTCAATGAAAGATATATAAATCGCAGCGTATTAATCGTCTTTTTATTACAATAAACTACAGGCACATACACACTAATACACAAGTTTAAAGGAATATTTTATGCAGGGGAGGGCGGATGTACTCTATTGTAATACATCATGCTTTTATGCGTCCCTTAATGCTCCTAAAATATCTATATTTTGGGAATGTCCGAATTATCATGATCTGATATCTCTATATGCCATTTAACTGTCGCTAACTACAATAGCTGCTTGGTAAAACTATATTATGGTTGATAACTTTAGTTACGCCAATGTCCACGGGTATTAGGGTGGTCACAAACCTCACTTTGACTGCTTTTGTCCAACTCTGTGCAGCAATTTTAGTGCGCAAGCATTTTGGCGGCCGCTAATGTAGTTTGGCGGAGGCGATGGCGCCGGCGACGGACTCGGCGTTGTAACCGCGCTAGCGAAGACAAAAAAAACGGTGGAGGAAAGTGTGGCGAAAGTGTGAGGCGGAGGAGGAAACGCGCTGCTATGACATCATCTCCATGCCTCCCCCTCACACTTTCGCCAGACGCTACTCCTCCGTTGTTGGCTCATCTGAACCACGTGAAATTTGCGCGGAAGGTTCAAACACGATTTGCAACAACATGCGATCGCCGCCGATGGCGATGCGCTGCAATGTAACAGCACAGTAGCGCGCACCGCCACGCGTTCGGTGATTACACGATCACTTCCTTAGGCGCAGCAGATATTCGCCGTGACCGAGAAGACTGCAGTTCGCGCTCCGCAAAAATTTTGGCATTAGGGAGTGTAGTAATCGTCAGTGCATTTTTTTACTGCGATCTTGCAATGTCGATTTTAAAAATTAATTCCATCGCACCTCAACTGTACAGTCCAAACTGTAAGACGATCAAACATTACATCCCTAATGAGCACGAAAAAAAAGCGTGTTAAATGAAACCCAGTGTGCATAGTCCCATACGAGAAAAAACCCGGACATTTTAGGTGAAACCGAATACGAGGTAACTTTAAATAAAGCTCATGCTAGGTGCTTGTTGGATTTGGGCGTAGCTTGTGCTGCTTATGGTTAAATCTGTACCTAAATTCTTTAAAAATTGCGGGAGAAAGCTCCGCAATTGGTAACGCTCAAACTTGTTTGCGTCTGACAATAACCGCCTCTCGAGTCTTACATGCCCTCACTAATTACCACAGCTTCGCAGGCACCAACGTCTTTCCTCTATATTTCGCGCCAATCATATCCACTGTGGTTTTCTATGCTATCGCATCCATAAATAAAGCTGTCTGTTATGCAGAAGATAGGTGCCATGACTGTATAAAATGTCGGAGCCGCATAAAAGTACATTTTGATCAAAGGGAACTATTTTCGAACACTGCGCTTGCGGACCAATATATATTTATAGTACGACCCAGGATATTGGCCAGAGAAAGAACCAAGAGAAGACATGAGAGCAGACTAGACGGGTCCCTACCAGCGCGTTTCCCAAATTACACGAGGATCACTAATAACTTGTCTCCTAAAAGAAAACTTTCAGTACAAGCTGGCGTATCAGCTTATTGTGGGAACATTTTCGTCGTTGTAGAAATGAACATATGGCTGAAGCTATCATGAATGACGCTGAATTAAGGCTTCCGAATTTTTCCCATCCATACTTTCGCTGAAAGCACGAGGTTAAGAGATTTAACCTTGGCCGTATAACATTTTTTTCTGTTTCAAGAACTTATTACAACTATGTCACGCTACCCTTGTGTAAGCGTCTTGGGTAATGAGCACCTGCCCTGCTAGCACTGCGTTATTGTTCATGTTAAATGAAAAACGCTTTCTTGACACTGTTGCTAAGGTGCACCTATCTGAATCAAGACTGGACGAATGTACGTTTCCTTTCCATGTGTAATATCTCTTCCTCTGAGGTCTTCATCGCTCAGACATTTTCGTGCACTCAGGCACCAGTTCGTCTCACCCCAACCGCCCTCCTCCAAATACAAATAAGTTAGCCTGAAATATAACAGTGAAAGCAGCGGGTAGTGTCTACTGTACCGTTAACAAAATAAGCATTAAACGAAGGAAACTATTTGAAAGCAAGAGCGACGCATTCGAAAATATTTTTTGTTTAGCAAAAAAGATTAATCAACTCCATTACGGTTGGCCGAAGAGAATTTCTCCCTTAACTAGTGGATGTGAGGAACTCATTCTTTACTTCGAGCATATCTTTTGTTCGCACTGAAGCTATAGCCCCTGCGTCATGAAAAGTTTATTTCATACACGAACTTCATCGCCACCAAACCTCGTACGTCAATTGGTACAATTCGTCTTTTTCCCTAAGTGAAAATAGAGCCACGTGAATAAAGAAAACTAGAAAGGCAAGCTTTTCCAACCCGGTAACGAAATAAAATTTCCAGGTAATGGCAATGTGCGTTAAAGGCCGATACTTTATTCTGTGCACATACTGCGGAAAACAGAAGCTGCGCACGCAGTTCGCCACTCATGAACTAGCTGTTTCTGCGAACCTGACAGCAGTCCCTATGTCGCGCTTAGAACTGCGAAACTTACAGTTTACCGGCTGTTGCATTGTAATATCCCATATCAAACACCATGCTGCCATCTCCACACTGGTCTGTCAAGTTTGCGAAAGCACAGGAAGAATTGCCGCCGAAACCAAGATCCCATGGATAAGATCTGTAGTATGAGTAGAACGTGCCGTTTTTGCGTAGTGCCTGGAAAGAAAAGAATATCGCGAAAACAGACGCCGTGAAAACCTAAGCTATGACGTTGCTCGCATAAAACGGCAGTGACGTTTACTGAACAGATCAATGCAAGGAAATTCCTAAGAAAATTCGTATAAAGATTCCTCCAATAGTCTCGTTACCATTTTGGCTGTATGCATCCCTTGTTATGCCCAAGTAGGTTTCACACCAATACACTTTCCCAATGTGGGTATCTAACTTGGCACAAAAATAAACAGGGTGCTCTCTGCATAGATGCTATTCACATAACAGTTTAGAGGGCGATTTCTTCCCTTGGTAACACTGAAAACCGCCATGACCGCGTCCGCCATGTCGATCACTAACTACCGTCGTTTCGTCAGTTTCCGAAGCCGAATTCGAACGCTAGGAGTTCATATCCGCCTCTAGAGCTCGTCGCTGTCGCCCTTCTCCATCCTTCTCCCGACGCTTAGCTCGACGAAGTTCCCATTCTTCACTCGTTTCAGCCAGCCGCTTTGCTCGCTCGTACTCGCGTTAGCAAGCCTGGCGGCGTCTGCAGGATGGCCGACGCAACTTGCCACTTTCGCCACTGGGACTGCGAAGACACCACAACTTCGGCACAGATGCGCCACGGTCCTCGCTCCCTACACGCTGCGGTCGCACTCGCCCTCCTCCTTCTAACACCCTCATCCCTCCCCTGCTTTTTGCTACTTTCACTCCGCGACGGTGTGAAGGAGGGAGGAGGGATGCGCTCGAGCAGAGGCGGCACCCGCCGCAGCCGCAAGTCCCGTGGTATCACTTTAAGGTCAAACTCAAACGCACGGCATGGCTTTTGGGTAGGTCAATATTGCTTCCGCAATAAAATCGCTGTTGGGCTGAATAGGTTCTGCACTGAGCGCAAAAAATTCAGCTCAGGAATTTGAGCCTATTTAAATCGTGAATCGGTGTAAGTTCTGGGTCAGTCTGATCCATCTGTCTATATGTGTTGCGAGACTTTGTGAGTTCTAAATTCAGTCGAGTTCTGAGTCTGTCTAGGCCCTTGTGAGCCTGATGTGTACCTGAGCCTGTGAAAATGATCGAGTTCGAATAAGTTGCGCTTCGAAATGAGTCCATATGAGTTCAGCACCCATGGAGATTGCTGATTCTGGCCTAGTTGTGAATAGAAATTAGCCGTTAAGAGTTGTGAGCCCATGGTGAGTGCTCAGTCATTGCAAGTTTTGAGTTAAACTAATTCTTGCTCTAGCTCTGAGCTTGGGTTTGGGTCAACAAAGAGGGCTAAAGCAGCGGCACTGAGTTTTAGTGAGCCCAGACGGAATGCTATGCCAGTAGGCTTTGGTGTCGGGCTAGCAGTGTAAGCTGGGTCGAAGCGATGACGAAGCAGAAGTCAGACCACTGCCCTGGGAAGTCTACCAGGAACTCTAGGATATTGAATAAGCACATTTCAGACGACATAAAGACAAAGAACAAAGCCGATCTGAGACGCACGGTGTGGAATCTACGCATGGGGCTAAAACAAACAATTAACTTCCCTGAGAAAGGAAACGTGTGGTTCATACAAAGAATAGGCAATTTCGCAATACCTAGCTGTTACGCTAACACAAAAGGTAACAGGTTCGGTACCGCATGAATCTGGTGCCTACACCGTATGAATTGTCAGTAAGTGCGAAACTTCAACAACAATAAGCAAATGACGGCATAGGTGCCACCAGGCCAATAAGCAACGTCGGTGAAAGTAACCTGATAGCTCCCGCATTCTCTCACAGCTAGACTGGGCTACCCACAAGCCTGGGTGTGCTTTTAGTGCGTGTTTCTATATGCGAAGAAATCTTGGCGCGCGTCGCCAAGTCTGTTCGTGTCAATTCTTTGGTGCCACTTCTCAGAGGGACGCGTTTCTGGCGGGACATTTCTGTGTTTGTCTTAGAAATTCTCTCGTAAGAAATATAGTTCACAAGGGTGCTGCTTTGGGCCTGTTGGTATGACATGACGGAATCTTGAAGCGCTAGGACACAAGGACAAGCGAGTGGGACAACACAATGCGCTACTTCCAACAGTTTTATTAGCAGACGAAAACACATATATATACACATGACCACTGGCCCACGTCATAATACATTCTTACACGTCACATTCCATTCAGAAAATCACGCTCTTTCTTCGATAAGGCGACAGACGCCGTACTAACACAATCGCGGCCCGCTTTCGCTATCATGTCAGCTTCTATTATTTCTCGCGTAAGCTGATTCTTATGTTTGGCGACAACTGCGCACTTGTCGAACAGGGGCTTGCAACCATGCTGCTTACAGTGTGATGCAAGCCATCCCCCCGTGTTGTTTTTTACATTATTGCCGTGTTCACGGAGACGATCATTAGGCACCGCCCTGTTGGCCGATATACCTTTTTCCCACAGTCCCAACGGAAGGCTGTAAACAACGCCTTCTGCGCAAGCCACAAAGCGATTTAAGTGCTTTTTGTTGCACCTCGGTCTCGTGGGAAGGCTGGGGTCAGTCAGTTTGCAAAGCTTGCCCAATTTGTTGGGAGCCGAAAAACGACCCTTACTTTTGACCGCTCGGCTATCTTTTTCAAATTGTGAGAGAGTTTGTGCACGTAGGGTATAACTGCCGTTTTTTGCTTTTCGATGGGCGTTGCCTCAAACTCACCGTTGCCTCTTTTTTTCTTTTCCTTGAGCAATGATTCCGCTACTGCAACTAACACATGTTTGGGGAACCCGGCCTGAGACAAGCGCGCATCTTGATTGCCAAGGCTCTGACTCATTAAATGAGGACAAGATTTATTTAAGGCATTTCCCAAGCATAATTTTACGATTCCTCTTTTCACGAGCTTGGAATGTGCAGAGTTGTAGGGGAGGAGCGGCTTATTTGCTCGTGGTGCGTAGCTCCAGCAGACATGTTTATCTTTAAATGAAATACATAAATCTAAAACCGGATTGATCCATTGTCGGGAAGTTCATGAGTTAGTTCTAGCGGTGCGAGGCACTGCCTAACTTTTGTTAATACATTGAAAGCCTCCGACTCAAACATGTCACGCTTGCAATTAAGAACAAGTAAATAATCATCAACAAACCTAAAGATCCTAACAACCGACGTCCATTCAAGAGAAGAGGAGACGACCTTGTCGAGTCTTGCAAGATAAAGATTACTAAGAATGGGGGCAATACAGGATCCAATGCAAATGCCCGACTTCTGAAGGTGCGCTTGATCGTTCCACCTGATAAAGGTAGACCTAAGATAAAAAGCTAAAAGTTCTAAAAAATTACTGCAAGCTACTCCGGTAGTGTTTTGGAAGGCAATAACACCGTAGTATTGCCCCCATTCTTAGTAATCTTTATCTTGCAAGACTCGACAAGGTCGTCTCCTCTTCTCTTGAATGGACGTCGGTTGTTAGGATCTTTAGGTTTGTTGATGATTATTTACTTGTTCTTAATTGCAAGCGTGACATGTTTGAGTCGGAGGCTTTCAATGTATTAACAAAAGTTAGGCAGTGCCTCGCACCGCTAGAACTAACTCATGAACTTCCCGACAATGGATCAATCCGGTTTTTAGATTTATGTATTTCATTTAAAGATAAACATGTCTGCTGGAGCTACGCACCACGAGCAAATAAGCCGCTCCTCCCCTACAACTCTGCACATTCCAAGCTCGTGAAAAGAGGAATCGTAAAATTATGCTTGGGAAATGCCTTAAATAAATCTTGTCCTCATTTAATGAGTCAGAGCCTTGGCAATCAAGATGCGCGCTTGTCTCAGGCCGGGTTCCCCAAACATGTGTTAGTTCCAGTAGCGGAATCATTGCTCAAGGAAAAGAAAAAAAGAGGCAACGGTGAGTTTGAGGCAACGCCCATCGAAAAGCAAAAAACGGCAGTTATACCCTACGTGCACAAACTCTCTCACAATTTGAAAAAGATAGCCGAGCGGTCAAAAGTAAGGGTCGTTTTTTCGGCTCCCAACAAATTGGGCAAGCTTTGCAAACTGACTGACCCCAGCCTTCCCACGAGACCGAGGTGCAACAAAAAGCACTTAAATCGCTTTGTGGCTTGCGCAGAAGGCGTTGTTTACAGCCTTCCGTTGGACTGTGGGAAAAGGTATATCGGCCAAACAGGGCGGTGCCTAAATGATCGTCTCCGTGAACACGGCAAATAATGTAAAAAACAACACGGGGGGATGGCTTGCATCACACTGTAAGCAGCATGGTTGCAAGCCCCTGTTCGACAAGTGCGCAGTTGTCGCCAAACATAAGAATCAGCTTACGCGAGAAATAATAGAAGCTGACATGATAGCGAAAGCGGGCCGCGATTGTGTTAGTACGGCGTCTGTCGCCTTATCGAAGAAAGAGCGTGATTTTCTGAATGGAATGTGACGTGTAAGAATGTATTATGACGTGGGCCAGTGGTCATGTGTATATATATTGTCACGAAGACAAGGACGATGCAGTGGTGTTGAATGAGAAACACGTTTATTGGAGCGAACTTGTGCTCCCCTAACAACTCAAAAGAATACAGAGGCGGCGAAGCAGCGGTCAACAAAGTGACTTGCACAGGCGAGTGTCGTCGAATCGAATGCCCCGGCGTCCGCACTGCAGGCTTTTTATCTTTCGGTGCGCGTGGTTCTCGAAACGTCGATTCACATCGAGAACATAGTAGATCCAAGAAGATTATTCTGGGCTGTTCACGTTAGATCAGAATGCTCTCCCTATCACGACAGATAACAGATGCGGCACAGAAAGAAAGAATGGAACACGCGCTTCCCTTGGCGCAGAGATAACACAGACCGGCGCAGCCGGGCGGTAAAAGCAAAACACAAATAAACAAACCCAATGTATGGTTCGCGGCATTATGTGTTTTCGTCTGCTAATAAAACTGTTGGAAGTAGCGCATTGTGTTGTCCCACTCGCTTGTCCTTGTGTCCTAGCGCTTCAAGATTCCGTCATGTCATAAGAAAAGGCATGACTACCAATGGCACATCGGCAAGACCTACCGGAACTACCTGCACTGGGGTAAAGGCACAGATATGACAACGATGTCAGAGCTATGGAAACCTTCAGCGTATTTTAAGCATAACTGAAGCACAAAGAACACCTCCGTTGTTTTGCTAAACATAGTCGTTTGATTCACTTTTTACCGAAAAAAATCGGGTTGCAAACCGGCGTCGGTATGACAAAAAAATAATATATCGAAAATAATTCATCGGGGCGCTTGCGTTTGTTTACGTGCTTTGGAGGCGAAAACCTCGTGATAACTATTAACAACTTCTTTACTGCTGCGTTGTATTTGCGTCCCTTTCTTCGCTTTCTTTTCTTTCAGTTTTCGATCAAATTACTTAGAGAAGCTTCTTTTCTCCTACACCGTGTTTGCGACTCCTTTTTTGGATTTCACATCCTGGTCTTACTGCACGAATCACTCCAGCAGACAGACTAGCACCCGCCACAGCTGCCCTGTAATCAGTGTTATGCATGGCTGGTGTGGACCAGTTCCACTTAGGCGCCATCATGTTCAGGGGTCCCGGGGCACGCACTATTCTGCAACCTCTACGTTTCCAGTTTGTAGTTTTGTGAATTTTGTGAATTTTGTGAAAGAGGCACACTAACCCCGCCGAGCTGCGAATTTCCGGCAAACCTCCTCAGTGTGTTCGCCCCACGAAGAATGAACCAACAACAACGACAACTTGTTCCACCACTGAAAACATCCGCTGATGGCGCAATGGTGGAGCATAGGATTTTACCTGTAGAGACCCGGGTTCAAATACAGTGGGGTTACACGTCTTTTTTCTTTACTCCGTACAACGGCAGCCGCTCCATCGACCATACAAAAAAAACAAGGACGGTTTGTCATGGAATTCGGCCCTTAGGGCTCTCGCCTTAAAGGGGCCATGCAGACAAAATACAAGTTTGTTTTATTCGAAAGATTTCGTCTTTTGTGGTGCCCCAGCACTTGTCGGGAAACAAACGATGCTTTATTCACTGACAAATTAATCAATTTAAGTTAAAACTTTGATTCTCCCGCCAAATCGTGTGTTTTCGTGACGTCTGCATTGATGTCATATGTGCTGGGGAGCCTTGTTTACCGTTAGTCAACCTAGATGGCGCCACCATACCGCGGCAGGCCGTTTTTTGCTTGTGTTTTTGACCGTTTATTTACCTGGCTTGTTTTTGTTAACGTAAAAAATAATCGTTTCCTGAAACATGGTGTTCGCTCAAAAAATATGTTCACCTAAGACGCCGTCGTTTACGCCAATCGACCGTGTCGTCTGAGACAACCCCAAAGCGCCGCAGTTCTGTGCAGCTGAAACAGCATAGTGCGCGCAGTACCAACACCAGTACGCATCGGTACTTGTATGTTTACGTGTACTTTCGTAACTTCCACTGCTTACCTCCCCATTCATACGGCTATAAAAAGAATGTGCCGTAACTGTAAGCGCAATTAAGTAGCTCGATCAGCAAGCGTATAAGCCCTGCTAATTTGTGATTGCGTTTGTCTGCCTCAGCCAATCGCAGAGCTGTCACATATGACACCATATGTTCTGTTGCGGGTCGCATGGTCATTCCTTTTTTTTTCATAATTATGTAGCTTATTTGAGCGAAGTTATTTATTTATTTTATTTATTTATTTTCAATACTTCGAGTCTCATTCCGAGACCATAGCAGGTGGGCAAACATATTGAACATGGAGGTGGTACATAAATATCAGCGCAGAAAACAGTCCCCAGTCCCAGTTAACGTTCCCAGTTAACAGTCCCAGTTAACGTTAGAAGTGGTGTCAGTACGATTCTAACGAAGCAATATTTCGAATGAACCAAACTTGTGTTTTGTCTGCATGGCCCCTTTAAAGTAGTAAGTATGCAGGCGCTGTCTTGCACCATCGGTTAGAGCCAAGCCAGTCATTTGTGGATTGTTAAACCACACACACCCAGTAAGGCCCTTCCAGCGGGTGGTTGATTGCGCAAAAAGTGCACCCGTGTCCGCTGGCTTCGCTGGAAGCGACTTCGACAGACGATCCTGTAATGTTACCTCCTCTCCTCTTTCTCTCCCTCCCAATCTTGTCGCTGTGCGTCTCCCCTCGGCACAATGGAGGCATTTAAACTGAGTGATTTAGCATTCCGAGTTACCTCCGCACGAACCAGGTGTTTTGGTTCGACTGGAGTTTTAAATCGCGCTTTCCGGGATAGGACTGGACTGAAAAGACTTTATTGAAACAATTCCTGCAGTAGGCAGGAGCCGGGTTACGGCTCCGCCTCGACGTGGCCTGGCGTCGCGCCTTCTTCTGCGACCCTACTCGTCACAAGCCCGTTTACGGAGCCCGTGGCTCTCGAGAGCGGCGAAGACCTGCTGGATAGCCCATGACTGGTCGGTCGTGCTTGTAGATTCGATGACTCTCTGGAGTTCCTCCGGATACTCTTCGAAGTGCGCGCCGTGTGGGTCGGCGGCACAGTCCCACATGATGTGCCACCGGTTGGCCGGTCCTTTCTTACAAACAGTGCACTGGTCACTCGGGTACTCGTCCGGGTACATTCGGTGTAAGGATGCCGGCGACGTTGTCGATGCCGGTTGGAGTCTTCTTAGATGTAGCGCCTCCTCTCGGCCCAGTTGCCGGCGGGGCGGCGGGTACGCTCGTCTGGCCAGATGTAGGGTCTTCAGTGTTTCGCCGTAGCCCCTGGCTCTGTCGTTGGTTTCCGTCCACCACTCCCATTCGGGACGAGTGCCCACGTTGGGAGCGCGGTGTGTCACAGCGCGCGCTTCCCTGTGGGCCGTCTCGTTGTGGTTCGGCGCGTACGGCGAGCAGTTGCCCGCGTGCGCAGGGATCCATCTGACTTCCACTCGTCTTCCGTCTCGAACTCCCGATCTTTCTACAATTCTTGCCGCCTTGCCGCTCACTCGACCTCTTTCCAGGTTGCGGACGGCCTCTTGCGAGTCGCTCAGGATTGTGTCGCAACGTCCCTCAGACATCGCCAGGGCTGTGGCGATCTCCTCGGCCTCAGTGGCGTTCTCGCACTTCGTGCTCGCCGACTTGGAAACCCGTCCCGTGCGTGCATTCACAGTCAACAACGCGTATCTTCCTTGCCCGTACTCCGCCGCGTCGACGTACCTCGTCCGCGGGTCCCCGCCGTACTGTTCGATGAGAAACTTTGCTCTCGCCCGTCTTCTCTCTTGGTTGTGCTCCGGGTGCACGTGTTCGGGATGGGGCTCACCCGCACGTTCTCGCGCACCCTGTCGTCGAGTTCCTGGAGGTGTCTTCCTGTGACCCGGTAGCGTAGCCCAGGGTCTCGAGGATGCTTCTGCCCGTTTTGGTCTCCGCCAGCCGCTCTCGCTGCGCTTCCAGTTGCGCCTCGGCGATCTCGTCCACCGTGTTGTGGACGCCCAACTGCAACAGTCTCTCGGTGTTCGTGACTCGCGCAGCCCCAGTGCCCTGTTGTACATTCTACGGATCATGGTGTCGATCTTATTCTTGTCGGTCTGCGTCCACGTGTGGTACGCCGCCGTGTACGCCACGTGGCTGATCGCGAAGGACTGCAGCAGCCTTGTGAGTCCTTCTTCACGCATGCCCGCCTTCTTGGTTGACACTCGCTGGATCAACCGCAGGGTAGTCACCGTCTTGGTTGCCAGCTTCTTCAGCAGGTTGTCTTTGCTACCGTTACTGCTGATCAGCATGCCAGCACACTGATCTCCGAAACCTCGGGAATTCTCCGGCCCGTCTTCGTGATCAGCTCCATGCGATCACACTCCCTCGGGGGCGGCGGCTGCCACCCCGCCTTGCGAGGCGAGTACACCAAGAGCTCGGACTTGGACGGCGAACACTGCAGGCCCGTTCCGTCTAGTCGTTCTTCAATGGCCGAGATCGCCCTCTGCAACCTCATCTCTATACCGGCATCCGTGCCGCCGGTCGTCCACAGGGTAAGGTCGTCTGCGTAGATCGTGTGTCTCACGCCCTTGACGCCCGACACCGCTTCGACGACCTGTATCATAACGATGTTGAACAGCAGCGGCGAGATCACCGAGCCTTGAGGTGTGCCCACGCTGCCGACGCGTCGCTCCGGTAACTTGATCTCCCCCGCGTGCAAGGCGATCTTGCGGTCCAACAGAAAGTTTCGTATGTTGTCGTAGCTTCTCTTCCCCATGTTGAGCCGCGATGCCTGCGCCAGGATGGCAGAGAGCTTCACCCGGTCGAAGGCGCTCTGAAGGTCGAGGCCAGGATCACCTTGCTGTCCTTCGTCTCGTTCTCGATGATCTCCTTCTTCAGCTGCAACATCGCGTCTTGAGTGTTCAGGCCCCTCCGGAACCCGATCATCGAGTCCGGATACGGGCCCTCTTGTTCGAGGTAGTTTTGCCATCGTTTCGCCAACACGTGCTCGAGGACCTTCCCCACGCACGACGTCAGCGAGATGGGCCTCAGGTTCTCGATGTTCAGCACTTGCCCTGTTTCGGAATCAGCACCGTCTTCGCCTTCTTCCATTGGTCCGGCAGCTTGCCGCTTCACCAACACTGGTTGTAGTATCGCGTCAGCGTTCTTAATACCGCTGTTGGTGTGCTTCTGTGCACATGGTTGCGACCATTATAGCGGGCTAATACGTTCTTGCGTGGGTTTGCTTGGTTAAAGGCTATAGGCGTTGAGAGAGTTTATGCACGGTTTATGCCAGTGGAGTTTCGACGCAAAAGTGGGCATTTTAAGAGAAAAAATGCAACCTTTTTATTTACAGCGCGTCTTAGGAGGATGAAGTGTCGTTGTCGTAACAGTTTATTGGGGTTAAGGAATCACTATTACATTTCAAGGGCGAGGTTTAGAGGGAAGGGTTCGGCAACCGAAAAACAAAACCAAACATGTAAGTCCGAAGATTATTACCGCCTTCGAGTCGCCGAGAGGTTTGAAGGGTTTGTTTCGTTAAAATACTGCAAAGTTGGGCTACGTAATGCCGTTAGAAACAATTGTAAAATGATGACGGGGTGAGGGAAGGTATTATTGCAGAAGCTCACGCACTCCATTTTTCGTCTGAGGTGTCCAGGCGGCTAATGGCTGAACCTAGTCACAGAGGAACAGGCGGTCGAACAGACACAGCAAATTTTCGCGTGTACGTTGCCCATGCAGAACTACTGGCTTTAACAGCAGACAGCAGTCGTGCGCTGCTTGTGCCAGCTGGCGCTGCGCTAGTCACGTGACTCAGGTCAGATGGCCAAACACGCCCGTGTTGCTACTGCTAGCAGCTGTGTCATCGTTTTGGGAGCTTCGAATAGCAACGGTAATTCCCCCAATTTACCGTATTATTGCCTTATTACCGTATCATTGCCGTATTACGGTATTATTGGTACAAGGATGGGTCGACCTCAGTTGAATCTTGTGTCTTGTGAAGATAAGCTCTTCTTAGCTTTCTTACACAGACTCCGTAATGTGTAATCGTCCTCCGACCGTCCATAGCATAACGCGTTCCGCTTCAGGGTGGGGCAGGGGGGCATTGGGAATTACTGTTGACAATACCTTGTTACTAGGCATGACTACTGAGTCCTGTCATAGGATTACTCACGACTAAATAGACATTACTGAAGAGTCCTTGTCATTGAGAATAGTTATGTCAGTTAAGGTAAATGCTGGCATAATGCATTATTCCAACCCCCTAGGCTCTTCATATTTCAATATCAGCATGCTTGTACTACCATAAAAAAAATGGCTCCCCTCCAATGCATTTGTGTATTGCAGTGAAGCCGGCTTTAAATGTGGCAAGTGTGTGTTAATCAAGCCGACGTCGCCTAGAGTCGGCGTTCCCACATTCCGTTAGAATTCTGCAGTGAAGCCTACCAGTAAAGCAAATGATGTCTGCTGTAAAAATGGTCTGCTGTAAAAAGATCAAGAAGTGTCCCTGTTGTGAGTCGACAAGTAAAAGCTGCATAAGTGCGTCGAATGAGGTCATAATGCTTTTGAAATATCGAATTCATCAAAGGAGTGTGCCTAAATGTGTTGTAAACGGAGCCAACGAAGACTCTTGCCAAGTGTCTTATTATGATTGATTGCCATTCCGCGCGCAACCCTGGTGTAACCAATTGTAAGTTCTTCATGCTACATGACCTGCAAATTTCTGGCTCGATAAATAGAAAGAGAAGGATTATTTCATTGGGCGGAATTTGCGAAGCTATCGTTCTAATAAATCCTGCTGTGCTTTTTAAAATGTAATCTGTCGCACCAGTAGAATAGCCGAGTCGGAGTTATCAACTCTTAATATACCGTGTTTACTCGCGTAATGATCGCACTTTTCATCGAAAAATATGGGGTGCGATCATTACGCGAGGTAAATTTTTCGGGAAAAAGTTTCATCGCGGAAAACGCAAGTTGCAACTCAGAATGCTTACGCTAAGTCTCATGAACATAGTATACATAACAAAAAAACATAATAAAAACTCCACTGACCACCGAATGACCACCGAGTGATGCAAAATGCAGTGTTTTCATTACGGAATGCGCCGGAATTACGGCATTACAAAACGCGCCGGAACGAGTTTGCTGTGAGGTACTGTGAGGCGTTTGCTGTGAGTACATTATGTGCATTCATTTAGTGAGAGTCTATTCCGCACCAATAATGAACTCACGCGTGCCGATATCGCTAATATCATCAAGTCCGCCGCAATAACGTAGCCATGTCCGCTTTGAAAGAGGAGGAAACTAACGTAAGCACGACCATCGTCGTCTAGACTTGGCACACACACGACATATGGCTGCGGCAAGTTTTAAGGTGCGATCATTGCGCGGGAAATTAAAACAAGTCATATTTTGACGACGAACTTCAGGGGGCGATGATTACGCGAGTGCGATCATTATGCGAGTAAATACGGTACTAAACAAGTACCCTGATATTTATGTTACCGTTCGAGAGCCACGTGAGCACAGCAAACACTCTGCGACTAGAGAATGAGCGTAACTGCGCCTCCGCCTTGCTTTTGAGGAAACGCGCAGACCGAAGAGAAACATGAAGGGGAAAATACACCGGTAGTTAGTCCCAAATCAAGCGCGAAGGTAAAGCATCACCCAAAAAAGCACATTGGTGTTTTTATTTTCAACACCGCGCCTAAACAACATTTCACGGCATTGAGTGATCACAGAGCAGAGCAGAGGTGTACCCAAACGGTAGTCGCCTCGGAACTAGTCCTACCTATTCTAGTGAGCGTGTGGCCTCTCCTTGTTGCTCCACCCCAGGATGTCCCTCACTCCAGATATATGTCACTGTATGCGTTCCTAGCAAAGAGGCTGTATTTTACAGGAATAATTAGGTCATGTGATTACTGGGCGTGTGGAGAAGGTAATCGGAATAGTTTCTTAGAGGTTCGTTTGCGTTTAATGGTGACCTGAGTCTGCCTCCTCATACATATCACCAAGCCTCTCGAGCTCGTTTTGCTAGTTCAAAATGAACTATCTCTTGCTAAAATGTCCTAAACGCCACGTGATATTTAGACAGGTAACGAATGTTTAGTTCTTCCGCCTGTATCATGAAGCATCTTACCTTCGACGCATTCTGGTGCTTTCCGAGATAAGCCTTCAGTTCGTAAGGTGGCATTGAGGTTGTCGGAAAAGGCAAAGCTGCCGTCACAACATTCCAAGAAATACCCATGACGAGAAGAGGCAGCATAGTGCTCTCTGAGGAGGAACCTGTAAAAGGCAGCGGCCCGTCCTGTTTGACAACCGTTTATGTACAATTTGGTGACCTTCTTTGAGTGGATTTCTGCGAACGCACTTGCCATCGTAGAAGCCGTATAATGGGATGACGCGACACCCCAACGACCAGAAGCAGTTTCGTCACCCTTTCGGATCGTTTAAGGACCCTAGCTTCTCTATCGTCAGAGTGTCTTGTCTTGCGTAGCAGGTTACCGCCATTCCGCGCACCACAGCCAAGTTTTTCTGTCCTTTTCCCCCACCGCGTTTCGGCATTTGTTTCGCATGCGTTCACATCCAACCTAAAAAACTCCCAATGTTTCTTTCTTTTTGCTTTTCTCTGCCGACGGTTAAATGAGACGTCATACAAACCTAACAGTTAATCAAAGCAACGTTAATTATAAAAATGCGAAAGTCAGCCAAGGTTGGCGTATGCTCTGTTGTAAGGCTAAGCTACACCTGCGGTTTGTCTTTTGTAGGTATTTTACCCAGCGCAAGCAAGTCATGGAATAAATTTCGAACGAATATTTCAATTTCGTGCTCAGAATTCATCTTAATCGTCATCAACAACAACAGCCAACAAGGACCGCTGCAGGATGAAGGCTTCACCCATCGACCAGCAACTGCTCCTGTCCTGCGCTGTTGGAGTCCATTCTTTGCGTGCGGATTTCTTTATTTCGTCCCTCTATATAGAGTCATTGGCCTTCCCCTTCTTCTAGACCCGTCCCTTGGTATCCACTCTGCTACCCTAATAGTCCACCGGTTGTTATTTCGCCTAACTACGTAGCCAGCACAAGTCCATTTATTTTTCTTTAGTTGAACTATGATATCCTCTACTCTAGCCTGTTCTCCGATCCAAGAACCAAGGCGCGGCGGCGATGGCTTCCGCAATGAAAGCGTGTAATCGTTCGTTCGTTACAAAGGGAGGGTTGCGAAGAAGGGGTAGCCAGAAAAAGTAAAGGCGCGCGCCATTAAAAAGCCATACAAGGCGCTGGTTGCATGAAAGTTCACGGTAAGTTCCCCCCAACAGTGTAACTACTCCGAGCACCGTCTGTGTTTTGTCTTGCCGTGCAACTTTGTGCGCGTTCACTGCCTGCTCTAGCCCGAAAACCGATCTTTGTCTGTACCAACTCGGCTTAACCGCGTTCAATTACGGCAAAATGTATGACTACGATTGCATGTATGTATCGTATCCAAGACGAAACACACTTTCTAATGGACCATCGCCGTGCACGTTCGATTAAAATAAAATTTGCTCACACCTTTCGCCTTAATTGTGTCACCTCTATATCGTGTACTGAGGATCTTCGCTGGTCCTCTACCTTCACAGAGGGAAATGGCTGTCATTTTTCACACGTTTCTTCACACTTATTGCGATTGTTTTTCTTTAATTTTGTGGGCACTCCTTTGTTTTCTGGCGTTGTCTGTGCTGCATTGCGGCAGTGCACCGCTCCGGCACGATCTCCTTACCTAATAGGACCTAGTCTATGTGACACATTTTGAGAAACCGTATCTCTTCTGCTGCGATGTTAGGTTTAGAAAGCGGTTTTTGCATATACCGGCATAAATGTCGAAGGAGATTGGAACCCTTTCGAAACCTCCACGCTGTGAGTTCCCAATCCGACTCGTAGTGTAACCGGCATGTCTTTACAGCAAACACCTAGCCATGCTGCAATGATTATGACGGGAATTGTGTGTTTCGCACCACCAGGTTCAACAACAATGATGGACACGGGTATAATGCGTCGTGGCATACGTAAATTCACGCAGCACGGCACAAATTCATCATTATCCGCAGCATTCTCTGTCAATGTTCTCCGTGATTCACTATCAGGTGGCTCATGCGGTGCCTGCGCAAGTGCGAGCGAAACTTTGCTGTGCTAAGACAACTGCAACAATTATAACTATACGCCCTTGTTTGAATTGCAGAGTGTGAGGCAGTATTTCAAGTAGCTGAAAGATGTTTGGCGCCAATTTCGTCCTTGCAGGCGGCACCGGCGCGAGGCCGACCGCGCGCTGGCGGTGCTGCTGTGCCTGGTGCTGGCGCAGCGGGCGCAAGCGCTGCCCATCGTAGACCGCTTCGTGCAGAACCTCTTTGAGCCCGACCGGCTCAACAGGTGGTACGCCCTCTGGGAGAAGGTCATACACCTCACCAAGTTCCACGTACACAACATCCCCAGGTTGGTCCAATGCGCGCCGCCATGCAAGCGCCGATCGACGCAAGTGTCTGCGGGGGATCGCGCAGTGATGCTCGGGTGTGAGTGCGGACTACACAAGAAACATGCAAAAGACTTGCAAAGCACAATATAAATATTAAGGAATCGACAAAATGGCCTCTGGGAGACTTCTATGTAGTTAGGCGAGGTTTTGGGCTGTTACAACACGACTGTTCACATTACGCATACGAACAGTCGCGTTGCATGTGGTAATAATCCAGAGCAATTTTCAATCACCAACATCTATAGCGGACTGGTCGACTATCCGGCGCAACAAAAAACGGTAATGTGATTCCGTCTGATTTGTAAATCTCGGCGTCGCAATGTCTGAGGAGATAGTTGTTCTCCACGTTAATATAACTTATAAAGCTTCTGCTACGGCAATAGACTTTGCGTGAAACCGTGGTCCGCCATTATAGCGTGTAAACGCCATGGTCCCCTTTTCATCTTCAAACCTTTTCGAGTGACATGGGCGGGTTATTTAGTTTCACTTTGTTCAGAAGGTATGAACGCGGGTTCCTAATTTTTATTGAGAATCAAATCAATCAAAGAAAGTTAGCTGGCTCTTGTTTTGTGCTCACACGGGAGCACTCAGCTACCAGCTGCGATATGGGAGCTCTGTAAAGGGCGTTTTGCCTTTTCGGTTAAAAGGCGGAAGCCTTAGGCGCCTCGTGAAAATGAAAAAGTGACCGCCTTCCTCGTCGTGGTCGGCGTCATCACGAATGGTGCCAAAATGGCAAATAAAAACAAATTGGGTTTCGGGTAGGAAGAGCGTGGGTTTAGTTTGGCTAGCTTGTGTCTTTTTATTAGGGGCGCGCCGGCGGCAGTGTTCAGTGAAGCCGCGCCTCAGATTTCTGGGCGGAAGGTCCTCCCTACGAACGGAAGTGACTTGCGGAACAAAAACAGCGTGTTTCTATCGAGGGTATTTTCATTAGCACGGCTCTGGGTGGCCGAGGGGTAACCGTGGGAGCACCAGATTTTTCTTATTGGAAACATTTATTTCCCACCATTCGTGGCTGACACCGGGCAGTGAAAATGGTTGGGAAAGGTTGGACGGCTAGAGGATAGAGTGGGGCGATGGAATGGCTACATAGTCATAACTGGCCTTGCTTTTATATGAGCACAACTGCTGATTTTGCTTTAGTTTAAAGGGCCATTGTGAAGTTCATAGTGCAAAAAGTTTAATTGACTGTGCATTGTACGATTTCCATCAGCTGTTATTTTACAACCAAAAAAAAAACTCAGCGCCTTGTTAAGTGCACCCTTTGTCAAAACTTTTTGGGGCCAATCCTAAGCCTTCTCGACCACAAAGAATTCAAAGAATCGGCTTTACCTTTAGATGTGACTAAACGTATTTCAAGGCGGTAAGAAAGAAAGGTGTTTTCTCTAGCTTTTCTGCTATAAAAAAGTTTCAGCCTCGCTCTCGACGTAAGCTTGTACATTGAATTTTTTGCAGCCTACGCGTTTCCGGCTTGGCCCACAGAATTTTGACAAAGTTTGTATGTCTGCAAGGTCTCGGCTGTCAACATGAGTATGCTACGTCAACGTGTAGCACATTACTAAACGGGTACTAAAAAAGTACTGCCACCTTGGTTTCTGCAGTCTGGAAGTACATTTACAACGCAAACAATGCCGACAAAAAAGAAACAGACCCTTAAAATTGCAGTTATCGCTTTATGAAGAGGTTGCCAATGCATTTAGATGCGACGTGTTGTGTGCTTGTGACCACTGTTGTGGCTACCTACACACAGCTGGTGTGTGAATTTTGGTGTGGGCCTTCTTTTTAATCCGAAGCATATTTTGGCTACCAACACCGGTTTCATTAGCCTGCCCATCGGCTTTAGACGCCTAGGATCACAACTGCTGCGCGTCAGTCCGTCAAAACAGCAGCCGTTAGTGGCTGTTATGACACACGCACGAACGCACACCAATTCGCATTATCCGGACTCTGGCTACGGGCCCTCCTTGTCTTTATATAATTTTTCTGTTCTTTTCATCAGAAGAATAAAACTACTCGTTACCCTGAAAAACACATACACTCAGTCACACGAACATTCGCACTCGTGCGTAGACACAAACTAATACACACCCCGTCTCACACAAACGCTATCGCACAATATGCACTAAACACGCACGCTTTGGTCGTGACACCCGTACTTGCACTGCTCACTTGGAACTGCTTGCACTAGCATTATTTGTACTACAGGATTCCTTTTCCAGAAGCACCAATGAACTCCTAATATCGAACTATGGTCCTAAGCCACACAATTCTTTTCATCTGAAGAAAACCAGTAGAGACCACATTCAGGTTCATATTATGTGGTTAAGACGAGCCGAACCTACACCTGGGCTATAGGGCACGCTGTGTAGAAGGGCTCCGGAATAATTTTTACCACCTGGGCATGTTTAACGTGCGCCGAAATCAAAACCAGTGGAAATAAATTCTGCTGTAATTGTTTTCGCTCTTCCCGCGTATCTAACAATCTACCAGCTAATCCTACCGCTCAGCATAGTCACGCAGTCGCCTCTTGTACGCAGGATCTTGATGATGCCCTTCTCGAACATCAACGCGCCCCATCGGCGGGCCATGGACCTGCGCAAGGGACTCACTGACCTACGCCTCAGAGCGCTCCGGGGGCGGACGCACGTGATCGCCAACCAAGCCGAGTTGGCGGTGTCGGCGGCGAAGTGAAACAAGAACTCTCCACAACTACGCACCATCAGTGAGGCAGCCTGGGCCGAAAACAAGAATGCCCAGGAAATGGGCACACAGCCTGTCATTGTGCGCGCCAGCAATAGCGGGGAGTGAAACTCAGGGTAAATATCATTCCGTGGCACTGTACCTTGTCGGAAGCGACAGCGTTGCTCTAATTACATTCTATTAACATTATCTTACTGTTGTGAATGTGTCATAACTTAAAGCGTATCTGCGTGGTTTAGGAATGCGTCTCATCATTGGGAATTTTCTAATATGAGGTTAGTAGTTCGACAAGTACCTCCAGGAGGGTCAAGCGGACGGTTCTCGACACTGAGCACAGGCCTTCAAATTTTTAAGATTTAACGTTACAGAAGCCCCACAGGCATACCGTCCCCCAAAGGCCGCGTGGGATGGAACATTTTAGCATACTGGTTGCCTGCTGGCGAGGGAAAGTTAACAATGTTAGCAACGCAAGAACACGAATAGCAGCCAAGCACCACGAAAGCTAAGCACCACGCAGCTAGGACAGTGTCCCGAGCTGAGAGCGCCCTCGCTATTGTCTCATGCGAGAAATTCTCCGAATGAAAGTTGCACTCATTACTTCCTAGCCTGTTCGATACTGCCATGAGCAGCTAAGTATCATCCTGTGCAAATGTACATTCATAGGTTGGAAGACTGGGTGCCGTCTTGCACGCCTTTGAAGCTATTGGTTATGTGAGTGACATTTTCATCCGCTGTCCCGTTGGAAGGTTGTGACAGCGGTTGCGACGGGTTCAATTGCAGAGGTATAGCCACTTCAATCATAGACGAGCTACGCCTTTTGAAAATCGCCTGTAAGTTAGCGAAGCTGATGGCATTGCACGCTGCGAGCTTGAGTACAAAGCGGGCCATCGGCATCGGGAGCCCTTATAAAAAAAACGGCTCCTTCCTGAGGCGTTCCACAGTGCGGGCTTGGACTCGATGCGCTTTGAACCTTAAGAACTCCAAGAGAGGTAGTCGTCCTAATCATCAAAAGAACAAGTATCGACAGCCCCATCTCGTTAACTCTTCCATACACGCATGGCATGAATACGCAGCAGGCGCAGAGCGTAGTTTAGACAGATCGAAGCCATTCGAAAGCATTAGATAATCTCAGAAGAAAAAAAGCGTCTCCCGCGGCAAGGTTTAAATGCACTTAGACAACGCGAGGCCAAACAAGTCGTCTCAGGCAATCAGCCAGGCGTTTATCTTTTTGCATTCCCAACTTTAAGAAGCACTCTGATGCACCAGGATTTTTTTGTGCCGTGTTTTTGGTTTGTGGTGATTTTGCTTAAATCGAGTACTCCATGTTTTGCTTGGTAACAACTGATATCAAGCCAGCCAATTATTGTGTCAAGCACCAAACTAGATCGTTTTATTATGTCGACCTTGGCAGTCCACAAACTCCTTCTTAATTAACGGTTGTGCATTAAGATCCAGCCAACATGGTCGCCTAACCAGCAGACCAACAGCGACAGCATCGGCAGATCCCACATTTTAGCCGCACGTGATGGCAACGACAGATTTTCTAATAGCGTATACTGGCATATATATAATATCGCATATATCAGTATACACCTCAAGCTTCATGATGCTTCCTAGTCGTTCTAGTCGCTGTTTATAGTACCATTACTAGCTTGAGTACCCTTGGTTAAACCCCACACCAGGTCCCACACTTCTGTTAGCCTACTTGATCGTCGGCTACCCACATTTTCTTATTCTAAGACAATTATCTCTGTTTTAGTGAAAAAAATTATTCCTACAGCCGTAACTAAAGCCTCCACTCCACCGTAAGTGAACTTAGCAGCGGTAAGCACTCCGCAGTATTTCCCCTTCAAAGCAATCTTTTTTATGACACCTCAAGACATTACTGTAAACATATGTATTTTTTCTGAAACAAAAATAAGGTAACTCCTCCTGGGAATGGCCGAATCAACAAAGTGTGCTTGTCAGGATAAGCGAGCCCTCTCAATCATATTTAACATTGAATTCCTTTGGGAATCTTCTTGGGCTAGTGCAAATCTCAAGTGTCTGTGCTTTTGCTCTTGTTGTTTCGAGTGTTTCTCCCGGCCACTTGTTTTGTGTATTTCGCTTTAGATCAACAGATAGCTCTTCAATTGAAGAATGTGACTATGTTGTTTGGAGTGTTGTCCACTGCCACTTTGTTTTGTGCGTTTCGTTTCAGATCAACCGATGGCTCTCGAATGGAAGAATCTGACGGCATCTGCAACATCGAATTTTACCACACATCGGGTGACCACAAGCGCATTTTTTGTGCCCGGCTCATGTTTTCATAAGTTGTCATGGGCATTCTACGCTAACACTTATTTTACGACATTCCTACGTTCAGATCATGACAATGCAGGTATCTCGTTCTCACCCGACGCAAAGCGCACATATTTACTCCATAAATAAATGCGGCCACTGGGCGATGTGCACTTTGTAACCAGACCAAGACCACACATCACGGGTATTGCTTCACAATAGTTTTTCATCATGGAAGACATCATTGAACGCATTACCGTATTTTTACTATGCTGTTTGAGTATAACTTACCGAGTGTTCCTCAATTTCCATTGGCTTAAATGCAGACGACAGCTTTCGATCTACTTTTGTACATTTCTGGGGTGCCTAAAACATTCCGGCTGAGCATTACTTCCCACGTTATACAAAACCGCAAGTCAGGAGATCAAACACATTTGACTTCACTCAGATTATTCTCCATTCCGCTGCGCTCTCAGGATTTTGACACAAAAGCCGGGGACGTTTCTCATTACCATCCGGTGACCGCAAAAATCACTTCGCACTAACTCGTTTCTAATGGCAATAGACGAATTTCATTTTGTCAGTGCTTCGCCACAGAATCGAATCAGAGTTGGCATAATCTTAGAGCCCTACTCCATACTTTGACTACGTTTCCCATCCGTTTCAGTTCTGCATGACTACAGGAGCGTGAATACACTATTTGTGCGCATGCGTTTTCCCTGAATACATCCTAGCCGGGCTGGCTACATCTGCAGGGAAGACTCCGGCCAAGTCATGAAGACCTAGCAATAGGACTTTATTCGCAGTTCCCAATAAGTTTTCCCAATCCAATCCAATCCGCTGCGGCTCGCTTATGGTCGTGGCGTACATTGCTCGTATCATCCAGACAACTGTCACAGGAGCGAAAAGGCGCTTTCAATCTACGGAATCAATCTCCTTCTTTATATTACAGGTCTTTGTTGGCCGATATGCGTTTATAAATACACGCAGCACATGGCAAAGTGGACCACGAACTGCACAGTTAAAACACCATTAATTCGCCACTCTCATAACTAGGAGCAAAAATATCAGTTATATTCAGTTGCGGAACAGCAACCAACGTCCTCGCTGATATGTTCCACCGGCCATTCGTGAAACCATTACACAACTCACTCATGCGCAAAAAATCGCAGGTTAGTAATATAGGCGTCGCCGTCAATGTTTCGGCAATAAAAACTGCACGACACGATTTTCAATTCGAAATAAACATTTGAATTTCGAACGAAATTGCGTCCCTGTGCCTTTCCTCTTTCCTTAATACGTTTGCCCTTTTGTGCATCTTTTAAAATATGCAAGTGAAAAAAACTACAAAAACCTCGAGGGGAAGAATGCTTGGCGCGGTTTTCGGTAATGTTCATCACACACACACACACAACTACAAAGATAATTATTCACCGTTTACAGAATCCAGAATTACTGGCGGGTGCACCAAAACACTGTTTCTACTGCGTTTAGTCTCTGTACCGTACTCTTTAAGTTGCAGTTTGCTTCCTGGCCACTGTGTATTGAAGCGCGCCCCATCCCCCCCAGTTGCCAGGAAGAAGAGGAGATTCATCCCCCGTGGGTACGTCTCCACCCGGGGAAGACGAGGAGCGCCCAACCCGCAGCTTTGCTTCGGACGGCGGTCGAAAATAAAGTGCATTCGTAAATTTGGGAATAATACTGGCACCAAAACACTCTTCTTTAGTCGTTTATTGTATTGAAGTAAGCTAGGGGTTTTTCTGAGAAAGGCTTTTTCTCGTTTAGTAATGGTGACAAGACAACGACCGAAAACGATTATGTTGTTGTTGTTTTTGGTTTATGATGATGATGATGATGTAGGTTATGATGATGAGATGATATTGTTAAGTTCGCATGCCTCACTTAATTAAAAACCGCCCGGTAACTAGATATCATTCGCTGGGGTTCGATACTGTGTTATTTCAAGGGACATCCACACACTACTAGACCACGTACCCCTGCCCTCTCAGGCTGGTGTGGGTTAGGCGGAATACGCTTCCCCGCTCACATTGCAAGCGGATATGGCTGTCACCCGACGTATATTCCTCGGCCGCTGCCATGTTAACACCTGGTCCGATAGAAAACTTTTCCAACGGAAGGACGATCTGCGTCGCGCCACACTTGCCCTCAATCCCCCCGTGTGGAACGGACCTCCCCGAGTGACGTTACTCGCTGGGAAGAGGTTTTGCTGCGAAGACTTCGCTTTGGAGTGGCGCTTTCACCTGCTGTGACCCGGGCGTGGCCACCACGCTAACCTGCCCGTTCGACGATACCTGCCCCTTCTGCACAGCTCCGGCCGCACAAGCTGATGCGGACCATCTCATATGGGCGTGTCCTTCATGGCGTCAGCCAGAAAGCGACACCTGAGAGGCACAGGCCTCCCCCTGGAAGACCCCCCGACCTTCAGCGGTGGCTCTGGGGACCCCACCACCGCTCCCTTCTTGACTTCCTTCGAGAGACGGGTGCCCATGTATATTTGTAAATAAGTTATTTTTATGCCAACGGCATTCTATCGCAAAAAAAAAATCGCTGGGGTTAGCTTGTTTACCTGTAAGGGGTTTGTTGTTACATCGGCCGAGCTGACTCGGGCGCGAGGGGCGTGAGGGGAAACCGCGGAAGCTCCTTTCTTGTTCGCCGCGCTATTGTGTTCACCCGACGAGGGGGCGCGGAGAGGACTTATAGAAATGCGTCGATTGCAGCAAAAATAGTTAAAACTGACGTTAGCCGTCCAAGGAGGATTTCCTTTCGTTCGTTTAGAAAACTGACGGAGGGGAACCACTGACATCTTAGCGACCATGATTACCGCCATGAGAATGCCGGAAGCGGACGGGAGCTGGAGGTCATTGAGGGGGTCAAAAGTATGAAGGGGGCACTAGACATTCTGCCTACCACGGTTACACAGCTCAAAGCTACTGGGCGATGCTTCCCTTCGCTCCATGTCTGACCTTGGCATCTCGGTGGCTGGGATGCGTCAATGGGCAGGTGACCAGGCTTTGTTGTGCACTGGACGTGTCTACAAAGCAAAAGAATTTCGGCGGCACGGGCACAATTATAAGCACGCGTGCTATGGACAATACTTTCAGACTAGCCGCCCGAGAGCCGATGGTCGGCAGATTTGCTTTTAGTTGGTTGGTTTAATTTGTGTTATATTTGTGTTTTGCGGAATACCACCGGGTTTCTGTCAGAGAGTGAGAGGGGTGGGTTGCGTGACTACCTTGCACATACCTAAGTTTGTCACTGTGACCAATCAGTGGCCTAGGCTGGGTTAATCAATGAGCCATCCCCACTCTCAAGTTGTAACGTCCTGTTTGTGGGCGGGGTTTTTGTGGTAAAACCGAGGAGTTTGATGTTTAGCAGAGGGAGGAGAGCGGCGAGCCCCATTCGAGGCGGCCCTTGCCCGACCCTTCTCTGCGATCATGAACTTTGAGAGCTGTAAATACCTAGTGTAAATAAAGTACACATATTGCACAATTTCTTGCAGGATCCCATCATTTGCTACGTGCCGTCGACAGCGAGCCATCGCTTCATCGATCATCGCTTCCATCTTCGGGTGACCGATTTACGTGATAGGGTCACACCCCATTTATCCTCATCTCCTAAATTAACTATGATGATAATGAATTTGGTTACCATTTGAGAAATTAAGGATGTGTATTCTGAATTGCATCATCTTTACAAGGCAGAATAAACGATATCCAGTGCGTTTGTTTCAGCGCGTACGAGCAACAGCATTAAAGCTGACCCTCTGCAGAGCGACCCAGCAACAAAATCACTATTTTTCCTGGCGGCGTGTCTGGGCTTGGTTCTGGGTAACCAAAGTGCCTACAGCTGTTTGCCAATATTCACTCAGCAATGGGTCAGTGATTACTACACAAGTAATATACGAGCATGGTGACATTGACGACAACTGACCAAACAAATCGCCCTTCCTCGTATCAGGCAGTTATCAACCAGGAAATTGCAAAACGGCGCACATCTTTAAATCTTTGTGCGCAATAAGGGTCCGCAATGCTGAAACGAATACAACAAATTTTGTTAGTGAAACCTCATTATTTGGTGTGCGAAAGAGTTTAGATTCACTCCATTTTGACTAAAATTACGAGTGGAACAGGAAGCGGAACGTTGATCCGTCGAGCCTAGTGTTACTAATGCGAAAGCAATAAATACTTTGTAGGTAAAACTAGTGAAAAACTGCGTGGATACACCAATGTTACAGACAGAAGGTTTTGTAAGCAAGGTAAAATGAAGTAAATTAATGAAGCGGAAAAAAATGGGGGCAAATTTGTGTCTCCGTAGAAATAATACCCAGAACCTCCGTAATGAGAGAGTAGCACGCATCCACAACACCGCGACGCTGGAATGGCTCCAGCTGACTAAAGATGAACCATCAATGAGTGCGCTGCGCTTTCGACCTAGAGACGTATTCGGCTTGCCGTGAGGCCTACACTAGTAATTTGAGAATGATGCTAATAGGACAAACAGTAACACGAATAAAAGGGCGCGTTATTAAAATGCCCCCTTCGCTTGGCGTACGCCATTTACGTCATATTCATTGAAACCTGCGATTGTACGGCGTTGTGCAACAGATGGAGTGTGAGCAATGTCAACGCGGAAAAAAACGCCAAAGAAAAGGTGGTGGTAATGCGAGGAGGCTTTCGGCCAGTCATCTCGCGTGCTTTCGCATTCACTGCATATTAAGAAGTGCTTATAGGCATCCTGGTATTGTTCTGCATTCGGCTCCTTAGTAATGCGGCAGGGAAAAGGAGCAGGGCATTGATCCTGCTTCGTACTTAATGCGGTGGCTGGACCACACATGGCGTCACAGGCAATAGTGTGTAGGAACAGGCATAGACTTCAATTGAGCTTTTTACTCCTACTGAAAGTTATATTCACCAGAGAAGGGCTGCTTTTGACCCAGGTGTTCAGCGTCCCTGGGAGCCGCCACCCACCGCAGAAGTGAACTGTTCTGACTGGGGGTGCATACCTCAATCGCACTGGCCAACCAAAAGCACGCGCGTCTGAAGTTGATACCGGGACGCCGTCATGATTATGACATACATGTGTAGCTTCAGGGAAGATCAATTGCCGCTGCTGAGGCTCACAATACTCGGACGCAGACGAAGAAACGCACACCACGAATAGGAAAGCTCCAACTAGTAACTGTTTATACTTTGGAACACCTCCTACGGCTGCGCACAAAAGAGAAGAGAAAACAATTTAAAAAAGGGGGAGGTCGGAATGAGGGTAGGGGGAGACACTTGAGGCGGGGAAAAAACTATGTATTACTGCAATTTTAACTCGGAACTCCTCAAGTGGAATGCGAAGCGGCCTAATCTCCAGAATCCTTCGCCCGCGCGCATCTACGAGGGCCAGGGTGTGTCTTTTACAAAGGCAATTTCGCAAGAACGTAGGGTGGAGGACGGCGTGTTCACGCATTTTCCGCATTCGCCTGTTCTCATGCAATAGGAGTGCACAATTTCATTCTTCTGCTGTTTGGGTGATCTGAACAAAACCTTAGTCTGCACTATTAGCACTTTGCACCCACGCACTTTGCAATGCTCGGCCAAGTTACCAGGTCCGCTAGTGTGTTCACACGCGTAGCGGTGCTCCTTGAGCCTGCTGTTTAAGCACCCGCCTGTCCGTCCGATATAGCTCCTTTTGCAGTTCAGGGGGATGCGGGGCACAACGCCGACGGAGCATTTGACAAATTTTGTTTTGTACTTTGCATCACAGTGACCTTCTCGCGGTAAGTTGCCAACCTGATTTTCCATTTGCATACATACATACATACATACATACATACATACATACATACATACATACATACATACAGACATACATACATACATACATACATATACATACATACATACATACATACATACATACATACATACATACATACTACATACATACATACATACATACATACCATACATACATACTACATACATACATACATACATACACATACATACATCATACATACATACATATACATACATACATACATGCATACATGCATGCATGCATACATACATACATACATACATACATGCATGCGCATACATACATACATACATACATGCATGCATACAACATACATACATACATACATCATACATACATACATACATGCATGCATGCATGCATACATACATACATACACATACATACATACATACATACATACATACATACATGCATGCATGCATACATGCATGCATACATACATACATGCATGCATGCATACATGCATACATGCATACATGCATGCATACATACACATACATACATGCATACATACATACATACATACATACATACATACATACATACATACATACATACATACATACATACATACATACATACATACATGCATACATGCATACCATACATACTATCCATGCATGCATACATACATACATACATGCAACATACGTGCATCATACATACATATATACTACATACATACATACATCAGGTCCGCGCAGAAGTCACACGGGAGTGGTGGCCGAACTGCATCGCTGCGCCGCGTATGGGCGCCGACGGGAACCATGGAGCGCCGGTCAAAGAGTGTGTTCGCACTGCCCCCGCCGCCCTATCTGATATGTTTAATCGCCACTCTGCTGGCGTGTCATGCTCGGCGAGACGGTCTTCAAAAGGCAGCGCTGGGCTATAGAGGGGCGCTGGTTGCATTTCCGCTTGCAGGCATCAGCGATGACCGAATCCGCTGCTTGTGAGCTGGACGAAGCTGCGCGCGCCCGCAAACGTGCCTTGTTGAGCGCTGTAAAGGGTGGCATAAATTGTAGGCCGCTTGCGGTTTGGCATAGCATGTCATTGCGATATAATAAATTGTAAGCCGGCAACAAAATTGGAATGTACAATATAGAAAGCACATTCATAGACATTTTCCTTGTTCACGAAAAAAATCCTCGCGTACAAGATTTCTTCTTTGATTTTGGTTTTGCTCAAAGTTATTGCTGCCGGTCAGTCCTGGTGTGTTCTGAAGAAAGGACAATAGAAAATGTCCACGCGAGTGTAAATTCTGTATTAGAGAACACCGTAAAGAATAGGTACAATCGTTGCCTGCTATTACAGCTGGCCTCATACGACTCATATTTTGTTGTCGCATTAACCCTTTCGCTCCCATTGACGAGGATAGCCGTCATAAGATTTTGATACCAAATTAACCGATAACAATATGGTCGCCATCGGCCAGACGACTAAACTCATTCATCGGTCTTTTTGGGGCCTTGACGGCGTTTTTTTGCAATGACATTGAGGCCATGCGGTGAAGCCATCTTTCAATTCAATGCGGAGTTTTATTTAAACTGTCAACACTTTCTTAAATAATATAAGTTGCTCGTTAAAATAACAACGTCGGTTTTAATGCGACACCTAAAATTGCGCCCGGAATCCGTATCGCGGGCCGTCATGCATTTCCGAGCTAGATCTTGCCATTCTGTACCCGACGTACTTCATCCCGTCTCCCCGCTTACGCGCAGTAGCCTGGCCAAGCAGGCGCTTTCAGTTCGGGGCAAATGTGGTCATTACGAATACCGTTTCCTCTGAGTCCAATCCCCCGCCGGAACATTTCAGACGAGCGGCACGGCTTTCTGTAGAAGGTTTGTAACGTTGCTGTCTTCGCGCGAACTGAACCACGAGTGTTCTGTGGGTGTCATTTTTTGCAGTTGGTACTCTATGAACAGCTTCGACAATCAGCTGCAGCAAGCGATACTTCCACTTTTTCACCATTCTGATGAGTAGATCAGTTAAGTCCTCTGAAACGTTGTCTAATTCCTTTTATTTCTACATTCCCACTACGCGAGTACTGCTCGGCTTGAAGAATTCTGGCTTCGTGGTGATGCAAGTGCAAGTTCAGTGCAAGTGCAACCTGCCGTGCAAGTTCAGCGCACTGTTCTTAAAATTCCGCGTTTGATGCTTGAATACCTAGTTTTCGGCCTTGACTTCTTCGCAGTGTTTCTTTGCAAAAGTTATGAAAGTATTCATTTCTCTCAATTCTTTACGGACGTCCAGATCGAACGATTCTCTTAACTCCTTGAAATCAGCTCGAAGGTCACGCTTAAGTTCATCAAATAGGGCTCTGAGCTCCTTGGTCATGGTTAAAAAAACGCATCGACAGAGAAACAGTGCAATTTCAGCAGCAACGGCAGCACTAACACAATCGACAGGAAAGACGGCAGTAATTTTGCACAAAACTGCACCACATAAGTAGAAAAAGCTTCAGTCAACGTTCTTCACTGCGGCCGTGCTGCCAAGTGACCAGTGAAGCCGTCGCGCAGTGGTTTCGTACGCCTGGCGCTGGGGGGTGAGCCAATCCACGACTGGTGATTGAAGAAACGTCACAGTAGCAGACGGAAAGTTCGCCGTGATGTGCCAACGTAGATAGCTTGATCTGCGCCCTACGAATAACAGCCGCAGCGAGCTGCAACGGCCAGTATCGGAAGCCCTGCACTAGATAAGTAGAAAATGCTTCAGTCGACGTTCTTTACTGCTGCTGTGACGCCAAGTGGATATTGAAGCCAACGAACGGCATTTCGCGTATGCCTTTCCTTTCGACGAAGTTTGTATCCTGAATGAAGCAAAGAAGGGAAGCAGAATTTTAACAGTGGAGGCATTTCTGAACCCCTCCCGCAAATCAGTTGTCAGATCTGCGCACCATTCACGCGTAAGAAGTAGGGTCATGATGCCATTATTCACTTAAGAACAGCGGCACAAAGCGTCACTGCAGTTCACACCAAAAAATGCTCATTCCTAGCGTATACCTAAACTTCGTTTAATGGTTCTAGCTTTTCACAGCTAGTTGCTTAGGGGAACACAGATGTATGGAGCTTTTTCCTGAATTCACAAATATTTGCCGGTAACAGAATTGGTGCGGTGACACTGACCTGTATGGTTATTTTCGACTTTAGTGCTCAATTTTTACCACCCATATATGTTGCGTATGCACACGACCGACGAAGCTCCTTACTGGCGAGTTTACGTAACCCAAGACGTGCCCCATCCGGGTTTGCGTGAATAATGCGTATCCTCCTTGGAGAAAAATGGAAGCATAGTGCGCCAGCTTTCTCCATTGGCCATAATATATACGGGAGTGCAACAGCCGCGAAAATGCAAAAGTGGAAGAAAGCTCACCAACAGCCGCAAAAAACGAGCTGTGCCAAGGGCACATTCGCAGCTCATAAATATTTAACACCCCGCATTCACTGAACCTCGTCTATTCTCTGCTCACTTGGTACTTAACCGCGCCTCTTAATAAAGGCCTCACCGTGTGAGGAAGGTCATTGGCACGATATTTATAGCCAATAAATCCTTATCCTGGAGCTACCCGCCGGAGAACGTACGGGTAACAGCTGGGCGAGCCAGCATCAATCTCTGCTGCAGACCAGCATAATGCGCGGTCCGAATGCCTCGGCAACGCAAGAGTGGAGTTTTGCGTGAACAATTCTCGGAGCGCGACGATGCGTTCTGCGCTCGGGAGACGCCTCTTCTCGCGCCCCGAGACTATGTATGCAGCTTGGGAGCGCGCGAAGCACTCTTTGTGCGAATGGATGCGGCCGTGTCGGGCGAGGCGGCCACGCGCGACCATGGTCGGTAGCATCCGGAACATCTAGTTCCTCCGGCGGGGACTTGATCCGTGTCCTCACCACGCCTCGCACGTAACGCGCACTCTCCCGCGGCGTATAAAAGCTTGAAGCACTCAAGACGCCTTCGGTGTTGGATTACATTGTGTCTGCAGGCAACAGTCAAGACAGATATGAGCTGTGGGTGCGTCGAAGGCGAAGGAGTACCACTTTGGACTACCCGCAGGCCACCTTCTACGAATCATCAGGTTGGTTTCATTTATAGTCCATCAAAATGTTCCTCTTAATATTACTGAACGATTTTTAATCCTATGGAAAAGATCGCACTCTGTGAAAACTACGCACTGCGAGGTTGCACCACCCACTGCCAGGGTGTTGATTGTAGCGGATGGAGTCTTATACGCAGCATCGAAGCGTGTGCTGAAGGGTAAACCTTCTAATAGGCATGGCGTGTGTTCTCACTGGTTCAAGTTCTTACCACATTCGATAACGTATAACGAATAAAGCTTCTTGCGACAACACTGTACTCCCATCAATAGCAGTGTTCAATAGGGCGAGTGGAAATTCAGGATAAACTCGAAGTCAGGAAAAATGCGCTACTCGAAAGAAAAAGTATAATCTTTTTATCTCATCCCTATACACGTAAATGAAACACTTGAGCGCATGCTAAAAATAACAGTGCAGCAATAACTTTCAGAAAAGAAGCCACCACATGCACAGAAACATACAGGATCATTTAGCAAAGCTGCATATTTTCAACATTAACGCTAAAAATACGATAGGACATCTGAGCGCTTCTTCAAAGTTGTGAATTCGAAAGCGCTCTGTCTAAATGAATGCCACAGAGTACTGCCTGGAGTGATATGTTGAAGGAACAGCCCACAGGAATTCGTGAATTACCTGTGAGCCTCTGACGACGGCAATAAATTGTTATTGGCAAATTCCTTGAGCGGGCATGTGAGAATATACTGCCTGGGATGCATGTTTACGTCACAGCGAAATGCGACTTCGTGAAATGGCCGGGAGTTCCTGGCGGTAGCTGTACTGGTCAGCGGCCAATCCACCCGAGTGGATATGGTGTCATGCCTATATTCAGCCCCAACGTGTGGTTACCTTAAGTTCAGCCTAACCATGTGCCCCAAGAAACGCAAAACTACGTGTGCGCTGAGCTGCATGTAGCGGTTATCGAAGTTTCCCAAGTCGAAGGCCGCAGCACACCCACTAGGTATGCGTTCAGTCCGCTCTGCCAGGAAGCCGTAGTTGTGCGTGGGGTGTACATGCCCTACTTGAATTCAGGAGACCCTGTTTCAACTCTCAACCAGTCTTCAATTATCCTTATTTTATTTTCTACAAAGTTACGTTACTTTTATTTCATTTGCCCCTCGGACATCTTAGCAGTCGTTTCACTGCTACAGACGCCTGACGCCTGTTTTTCGGCTTAATAGGCCCTTTCGTGATTGATCAGTGCGCTGTCATCCATAGGAATCGATATCAGACACTTCAATGCAGCGTCTTTGCAACTGCCGCAAGACAGCACTGCGTATTTCTCTGGACGTCTGTTGGTTTTACAAATACGTTTTCCCAACTGCCAATATTATAACAGGGCAGACCATTACAGTACCTTGGTTTTTGCACATTTTGAGATCTTAGCGTAGATGTCTTCTGCAACTTTCACGATCGAAGTCTTTTACCTTTATCCTCCAATGTCGCGATCATGTACGCACGCCGATAAAAACTTCGAGCAAAATATCCTCGGGGCACTTAAGTGTACCTACGTGGTTTGAAAGCGAAAGCCTGGTGATACTTATTAACAGGTGTTTCATTGCCGCACCGTGTTTTCGTCTCTTTCTTCACTTTCGTTTCTTTGTCTTTCTGGCGCGAATTACTTAAAATGGCTTCTTAGGGTTTTACGGGGCGAATTCCGCCAGCAAGCAGACTGGAACATGCCACAGACTCTCAGAAAGCCGTCAATGCTTATTTACACAACCTGGTGTGGATGTGCCCCAAATTCTCTCGATACAAGACTTTCCATTTCCCCACACCCAGATCCCTCAACCTATATCCATCCCATCACATTAGATGAACACAAATTTGATGATTACAGTTCGCCACTAAGAGCGGTCTAGTGCTAGTTAGAAAGTGATGGCGTACAACAGTTAATAGACCATTCAGAGCTGAACAACCTTCCTGTGAAAAACTCATGCTGCCTCTAGACAACCACGAACTGATGACCTACGAACCTCTTTGGTCAATGAATCCTCCCCCCCCCTGCTCCCAACTCCCCAACGTGGCCTCCGGTCTTCCCTTTTGAATAAAAAATTTAGCAACAACAACCTGCCTAGAATCAGGGCACTGCGCGGCTGGCGTGCACCTGTCCTACCCACGTGCCATCACGTTTAAGTGAAGGCGGTCCGCTCTATTCGACAATTTTTACGTTTCGAAATCATGGTTTTGTGATATTTTTGAAGTGGGCACATTTTCCCCTCAAAGCTCCCAAATCCTCCATGCGGGTATGAGCTTCGAAGAAAAGAACAACGAAACAACTGGTGTTCGGCCGCTGGCAATGAGCGAAGAAGGCAAAGTGGTACGGCACCTAGCTGCTACTGCGGATACACACGCTCTAATCTCATCGGATCTCTTTACAGCGGCCGCCAATTTCTTGACCGGACACGGTTTTTCGTAGAATGGGGCACTTAAGGCTGTCGGTTTAAGGGTAAAATCGTGGATGCCGCGTCTAAAGTGGCTGAACAGTGGACAACCTTTGCTCTATTCGCATGACCTCCTGTTTTATTCACAGAACCTTCTGTTTTATCCTTTGGTCTATTCGCAGGACCTCCATTGTCGCGTGACATGTCCCCCGAGCGACGGCCACCATTAGCGTGTTTCGCGGCATATTTCTTAGACTAGTCCTTACGTTGTGCTTTGAAGTCTAGCGACGTTAGCAGATACCCGCTGCTTGACGCTCTATGAATTTGCCCGCTCTAAAGCCACCTTTGAGGAAGATGAAGCGCGGTGAAGCACATAGTTTTTGCTCGCAGTATCTGTCGGCGTGCGGACACGATCCTATCATTGGCGGTAGAGGGAAGCGCTTCGCTGTAAAAAAATGTACTGTTTGAATCCAACTTACGTGTTAATAAATAGCTAAATCGTGGCCTAAAGCTTCACATGCCTACAACTTGGTGATGGAGACATTACCTGGGCCTCTATTCCATTAACATTGACGTTTCTTTCATATTACGCCGTTGCCCACCGTTTTTTTATATATTACCGCGAGCACAATAATATGAGGTTTACCAATGTCAAAAACCATACCGGTTTGTCACCTGATAAAATACATGTAGTCCAAACATGCGAATCAGGTTATTAAAGTACGAAGTGACGCGATTCGCATGCGACTGATCGGTACGATTGATCGTTAGGACCCGTTTTGGCGTTGATCGCTGGCCGGAGGAGGCTCACGACGTGCGACTGGCAAGCCAGATGCAGTCGTGCCGTCGTTGAGATCATCGTGAGGCCACAGCCAATGAGAGCTCGCTGAGCCCGCAACCGGCTTGCGTTGCTCGCTCGGGCGCTTAGGCCGGCTCGGGTGATGGGAACTTTAGGCTTAGCATCCTGGCGGATATTTGATCGCCGCTATCTGTGCAGCTGCGAATGGCAATCCGTAACACAACTTTTCGCCACACTATCATCCCCTTTCTCGCATGCAAAAATTTATTTAAGCTATAACTGCCGTTTGAGCGATCGGTTGCGTAGCCTGTTTCGATGCTCTCGGCCGGTTGGCGCACCGCGCGCCGCGGCGACGGTCAGCGTAGGCTTGCATCGCGGCAGATATCTGATCGCCGCTTTTAAAAATAAGCCCTGACAACAATCCCTAGCACAATTTTTCACCACACTACACCTACTTTCTCGCATGTGGAACTTCATTTTAACGATCAGATTGATTCAGAAGAGCAGCGACAAGCAGTTGCTACAGTGGTTAAGCCCATTCTAGCCACCTTACCGTGGTCTACGCCGGTTCGAGCCGCTGGGTGTGCCGAGCTGGCACGCGCGGCCGGCGTGTGCGCGGACTGTTTCTAGTTCACGATATCCATTTCTTGCGACGAAACGCGCGGAATCTACAAAATCAGCTCAGCGATCGTCGTAGTTGACCATGGAGCAAAAACAGTGGGCGGAGCTACGGACGACGCATCGTATGCGCGCATCGGTCATGTGTCTCAAATTCACGCGTACGACTAGTCGTGGCGACAGTCGTAACGATCAGTCGCATGCGAATCGCGTGTACCGATCGTACATGTGTCCAGCGCTTTAAGGACAAGGAGAATTAGGAATTTTGGAAACCTGCGGCCTGTTTTTTTTTTTTTCTGAAATGTTTATGAGGAGGCACCAACTTTATTTTTTGGTTTTAGGCTTTTTAGAAGCATTTCATGTGCGAACTCAGCAACGTAAAGTACGAAAATACAAACACGCTGCGAAATAATGATCACTTCCTGTACCTATAGCTCCTCGCTAAAATAAATTTACCATTCCTCCCTAACGAGATTTGAGAGAATCGCGAAAGCTTTCCGACATCAAGACTGTGTCAGAAGTACGTCAAAACCTTCGCTATAAGTGCATCCAACCATCGCCGAAAGGGCTCTCCAATCGGCTGTCAAACCTGCAAATACCGTAATCGCAATCGAATAACGAACCAATGCGGCGATTTTTCGTGCGCTAAGTAAACGCATCGAACGATCTAAATGTATACCGATACGTCGTCTATGAGATGAAAGGTATACAATTGTACTCCTATATTTCATGGTCAATGCGTGCGTTCATTGTTTTCTCTAGAACCGCTCCTTTTTCGCGATTTTCAAGTAACCGTTTTGGCACAATGGAGACCGACCAGTTTCCCACACGCGCCGTGTGTCCAGAGCTCTTATCCGAGTTTTCCGGTGGACCAACCGGTCCATCGAGAAATGCATTAGTTTTTAAAGACGACAGTCTTTCTTGGGTTACTTAAACGCAGAATTTTTTTTCTGTCTGTATGTCTGTCTGTCTATCTGTGACTCGATTCAGCCAGCTCGTCAAAGTGGAAGAGAAGCTGCGCAAGAGTCTTATATACCCGCAGCGAAGTCTAAACACCTAAGTCCGGTGTCGAATTTTCATACTTGTCAACATTGTTGAACAATAACAAGACATTACGCAAATATCAGGCAGAAAATCAATATATAAGTGATATTTGCAGTGTTACTTTATTTAAAAATTCATGGACGCTTGATTTTTGCGATAGCAAATCAAATACTACATCAACTGCTGAAAACCGTCGCCTGCGGTTACCCGCGCTACTGTAATAGCTCCTGGCGGCATCTAAGAAATCAAACGGCAACAGCAACGAAAGGTTCCACAAGGTAGATATCACGTTCCGCTTGGAACGCTCGTGGAGTAGGGCAACGAGGTTCTATAAACGTTTTAGTAGGGTGCCTCGATTCACGCACGTCTCCGCCGTACGGCAGCGCTGGCATCGAGGCACCCGATTTGGAGCAGTGGAACGCGGTAAATTTAGATTGACTTGACCCATCTCCTAGCGTGTTATCTTGAGAGGAACGAGACGGGAGAGGAACAGCATGAGAGGTGAGCGGAAAAGAAAAGGGAGGCATTTACTTGGCAGGGGCGCCAGTCGACTATCGTCTTTCGTCGGCATTTGCAACGAAAGGAGCAGATACGCGGCCATTTTTTGACAGGACGCCATTGGTCCCACTGAGAAAGCTTTCGCTTTAACAAAGTTGTTTCCTTTCTCACCGTAGAAATGGCGTCGAGAGAGAGAAATAGAGAGAGAGAGAGACAGAGAGAGAGGGAGAGAGAGAGACCACTTTGGAGCTATCTTCGCCATGACCTCGATATTTTTTTTTAATCTCAATGGCAAAATTCATACTCGCCAAGGCGTTTGTCCTAGCTACATGGCAGCGCCCACCATGGCAGACTTCGTTTGCTTCTTTTCGAAGTCTAGAAACAGTAAACGTTCGGTGGTAAGCCCCAGCCTGTTTGTACTAGTCACGGGCAATACGTTTTCCGGTCACCGGGATGAGGGAAACACGTCGTAGCTGGCCAGCTGTACACACGGCCACGCAAGACCCATCTCCGCTCAAAAGGAAGGCAGCCGGGCATCGCCCCTTGTATGTACACTTTTCTGGGGCGGAGTGGCCCCGCCTTTGTCGCTAAAGGACAAGGGAACAATCTGGGACGCTTGGACAAGAAGTAACTCATGAGCAAGCAAATAACGAAACTGGTTACATGATACGTCCGTGCGCGCGCATGTGTGTGTGAGCGCGCGCGTGGGTGTGTGCGTGGGTGTATGTGCGTGTGTGCCTGTGCGTGCGTATGTGGGCGTCCATGTGCGTGTGCGCGTGTGCAGGTAGGTGTGTCTGGGTAATCGCTTGAATGACGGTATGGCCCATTTTCGGCCCACAGCCCAAATAGCTGTACCTGTTGGAGCATAATTCTCATCCGACATAGGTGCTCCATACGCGGGAATCAGTCTCGATGGGCTGAAAACATTACTGGTTATTCAGCTGTAGTCGCCTTTTATCCATGGAAGCTGTGAGTAGGCCTATAGTTAGCTTTGCCTTGCTCACCAGTGACGAAAAAGCGACCCCAAATGCAAGTGTGCCGATCGAATTACTAAAAATTTACAGGGACGTGCGGAAACATGTCCGGTAGCACTCCACATTTGTAGAAAGTCAAATCAAAAGCACCACTGCGCATTGATACCAAGACGGTGGAGAGGCCGTAATACTTTATTTCCTGTTACCCTTTATTACCACCATAGCAAAAGTGATTTGGCAGATACATTATCCTTCATATATGCAAGATGCGTAATTATAGAGTGAGTGAGTGAGTGAGTGAGTGAGTGAGTGAGTGAGTGAGTGAGTGAGTGAGTGAGTGAGTGAGTGAGTGAGTGAGTGAGTGAGTGAGTGAGTGAGTGAGTGAGTGAGTGAGTGAGTGAGTGAGTGAGTGAGTGAGTGAGTGAGTGAGTGAGTGAGTGAGTGAGTGAGAAAACTTTTTTGGAGCAGGATGGCTCTAGGCGATGCAAGAGAAGCGGTTCGAGGGAAGGGGGGTTTGGAGTCGTGTACATCTTGGAATAAAAGTGTCGGAGATAAGCCTTGGGTGCGCCTGCGGCGAAAGGGATAAATCTTGTGAGTTCGCAGTAACTTTAAGACAGCTTACTCTCGGCTTTATACTGCTCGTACTACACAACCTCGAATGCTGTAGCGTGCAATGTTAGTTTGTGGGTGCCCCGTGTCTACGTTCTATGTATGATGAGGGTCCGCTGGGAGGAAGAGTGAAGTTTCTATAGTAATTCGGATAATTGGGCAAGTTGGTGCAGATTCAGTGTAATAACTGCTCTAAGCACTGTTAGCGCCGTTATCATGCTGAATGTCTTATGGCGGGTGAATATTTTACAGTACCATATTAGGTTATCAAGATCAACCAGTGTGAAGGGTGATAACAAAGAACATCAATAGTACACTAATGCAGCGTTCTATTAGGAGACAGGGTTTTGTATGGCTGGAATTGACAAGATAGAGTGAGAGAAAGAGCAACTTCATTTTCGTCCAGTTATTTATAAGGAGGACTAGCCTTCCACCCTAAACGGCGCCCAGGAGCCTTTGTGCCCTGGCGGCGTTTTCACCCAACTGGATGGACGTCCAAGACTTGCTCGTCTGGGTCGGGGCTGAGCAGCACGGTCTCGCACTTCTAGTCACTTGCAATTTTACGACCTTGTTATGTCTCCTGAAGACGAGCCTATAGTACATGTGACATGTCCCCCAGGTCCGTACATAGCGCCCACAGGCCTCAATACTGCAGACCAGCGTAGTGGTGACCATATGCCACAGGGTTTGGGTACGTGTTTGTTTGGAGGAGACCACAGAGCACCGATTGTCTTTTGTTTAGGAATGAATGGGCGGGGGATACGGGCCAGGGAATTCGCGAAGTATTTATTATCTGAAATATCTCAGTTTATGTTAGGAGAGGGAGGTAGCGGTTAGAAATACCGGTTGGCGGGAGGGCCTTTAGCTGATCTTCCTCTCCTGGTAGCATGGGGAAGGGAGGCTGTGTAGGTGGCCGAGTCAAGAGAGAGAACAGTAAAGCTATATGGCGTGTGCACTCCGGCGTCACTGCATAGGCTGCGTCATTCCCCTTTGATGAGTCCTCGTGTACAGGCGACCTGTTAAAGCAGAGATCAATTCTATTGCATTCCGGTGGGGTTACCTGAGAAGACCGTTTGTGTGTGGACTGCATGATTTTGATACAGGTTCTGAGGAGTTATATGTAACTTGCTGTTTCCAATGACACTCTTATACCTAACCTCCTTCAACTAAGCAAAATGAAAGCGTCTGACGCGACAAGCAGCCCAAATGCATAATATGCCAGCTTTAGGAGCTGTCGATTGTAAGCAATCGTTACGGTATGCATTTCTCATTGTACCTAATTTTTTTCGGGAAGGATGATGTTCACCACGATTATTGAAACTTGGACACCGATTTATAATTCTGTGTCCCTTCTTACGACTTGTCCTATGCGTGTACCCTGCACTATTTTATTGGTATAGTTATTGCAGTGTGAAAAACCGAAAAAAATTAAGAAAGCCCACACTCACGCGTGAGACTTGAAGGTAGCGAAGCTGTACGCAACCTTCACGACCATCACGAAGGTTTAAGTCTACGATTGCAGCCGATTTGATTCTTCTTCGTTGCCACATCGACCTTTTTACTCCATCACTGTTGCTATAAGTGCGCGTTTCTGCCATTTTTTTGGAAGTGATCGTTATTGCACGTCACCTTGGAGGGCCGTACACTATGACGTGTCTTTCTCGTTCCGAGCAAGTGTTGCGCAATTACGGCGAACGCTTGAGTTTGTTTTTGTTTTTTGACAATCATGCCCAGTTACCCAAATTCGGTGTTCCTTGCTTGACAAGCGTGCGCCGGGAAGCGGGGAAGTCGCCTTGAAGCACGCACATATGAGCGCTAGGCAGCCTCTTGGTCTTGCTAACTTCGGACACTAAAAATTACGACTTGCTAAACAGCTTCGCTGTTAAAAAATTCACAGCATATCCACGGGGCGAATGATGATGAGTGGGCGAAGCTCCTGAGGGGAAATCATCGGTAAAACCGTGACTCTTCAGTGAAAGTTCGCCCACTACATCTGTGTCCGAACGTAACGTCTAGAAAGTCTCGCTTAAACCGCGCGTCGGCACCTTGGGGCTGAGCTCGCCTGATGCGTTTTGCAGACGCCTCACGAGCTCTCACTGCATCGGGGTCTGCCTGCCGATACGCGCGCTTTCTCGCCGCTTCCCGTTCTCTGACGTTTTGGAGATCCTCTTCGCGCCGCAGCCGTGACGCTTCGCGTACGGCAGGGTCCTCGCGCCGTTGCCGTGACGCTTGGGCCTCTTGTTCTCGAACGCTGGGATCTTGGCGGCGTCGTCGCGCAGCCAGACGACACGCTTCGGCCTCCCGCTCTCGTACGGCAGGATCTTGGCGGCGGCGTCGCGCAGCTTCACGGAGCGCTTCTGCCTCGCGGGCTCGCACATCTGCAGCCTTATCCATCGGGCGGCTCCGAGCGCGCGCCAACAGCGAACGGATTTTATAACAACGCTCCCCGCCATCTAGTAAACAATCCAAGAACTAAGCTAGAGGTAGCCACGCCATCTAGTAAACAATCCAAGAACTAAACTAGAGGTAGCCACGCCATCTAGTAAACAATCCAACAACTAAACTAGAGGTGGCTACATACATACGTCGAGGATGGACAGACCCACGCCTTAAGGAGCTTCGCCCCTAAAAAATACAAGTTCGGTTATGGTTGGGGCTCTGGTGAAATAATTTCGTACCGGTTAAGTTCCGCTTCCACTAAATTGCACACCAAACCCGTGCGCAAACCGGTTCGCGAGCCTGAACCGGTTCGGGAACCGGTTTCGAAAGAATAATTAATTCTAAGCGCGAACAAAATTCTAATTGTAGTTTAAAGGTAGTTTAAGCGAAAAATACAAGTTTGGCTTGTTCAAAAGATTGCTTTGAGCCAATGGCAATGATGTCAATTTTAACGGCAAAGTTGATGGTACGTAAACAAGAAAAATCCCCAAATCACATTGATCGCGCTAATCAACGAGTGGTCGAACCGTTTTGTCGTGAACGGGTACCGGCTTTATATTTTTTCGGTTCAGTTCCGCTTCGTGTTCATCGTGATAAGAAACTAACGGTTGGGGTTCGGGTTCAGTTCCTGCAAAAGTATCGGTTTGGTTTCAATTTTCGGTTGAGTTTGGGTTCGACACCCTAAATTAATATTTGATCATCCAGTGTCTCTATCCAGAATGACATGTCTTGGCTAGCAATAATTACTTGTCGGTCTGGCACGTCGTGGGCTTTGGGGCATGCGGGGCCAGGGGTGATTGGCTGTTCTCACACGGGTCGCTGGAGTGAGGGAGTTTGGCAACATAGGCACTGGCTGCGGCCCACGCTGAGACTCCAACCCCTTGGCTGCTGGGCCTCCCGCAAAGGGCTCAACAGAAGTCTCTCTCTCTCTCTTCCTCTCTCCTTCTCTCTCTCTACTGTAAAATATTCTGAGACATTTAACAAAGCGCGACCCCCCATTTTTATTTTCTGCATGCTTTCTGAACAGAAATGAAGTGGTGGTTTAATTTAAAAAAGAATTTCATGTTCCATTTACAGTTACAGCTTTATTCAGTCACGCACTGAGGCCAGTCATTAGACGAGAATTTTCAATTTTCACGTGTCGCAAAAGTTTAATGTTACTTATCACTTCGGTTTCATTTATTACTGTGCTTACTCCATGCAGGCACTGGCGGCCACTCAAAGCTGCGGAATGACCTCGAAGACGCCAACTCAAAACACAAAACCGAGACACACGTCAGCCTTCTGCTCGCATGTCATCCTTTCCCTCACAATCACTGCAGTAATCCTGTTGGCTTTGGCCCCCTCCTGCCAAGCTGCCAGTTCAGAATTCGAAGAGTCGCGCTCGCTGTCTTCTTTTACCCCGTCGGCGCTGAAGAAGCGGCTGGGAACGAGCCTCCGTCCGTCGGGCCGGTCCTACTTCGACGCCGAGGACATCCTGCTGTTCATGCTGGGCCTCGGCTTGGCCTCCATGCTGGGCCTAGCCACCTTCATGGCGCCCTTCACGTCCATCCTGGCCAACGGGGTTGACGCCCGTGGCGGTGCAAGGGAACGTGCCGGCCGCGGCGGCCACCGTTACGCAGGGCCGAAGGCGGCGACGCAGCGCCTCTTGGGCTGAGGGCAGCATTGCGGCGAGACTGCTCAACGCCATAGACGAAGCCCACGGCCGATACAAGGATCAGCCGTGAAAGACGTCACGGCCGCTACTCTGAGCAACATCACCGGGTGCTGGTCACCCTCAGTTGTATACCCACTCGACTTGCCAACCCAAGCTGGCTCATTCATGCATCATTAGAGACCTTCACATTTTTATACGCGGATGATTCACCTTGGAGAGCCTATGGGTGTCTTATCATGCCCTGTGCTTTTAATTGTGCAGAATGCGCTTTTTGTTCGAATCTTATTACATGTCGGGCATTCTCGCATGTCAGGAAGAGGCTTTGTAAACGTAAGCAAGCTTCGAAGGCGGCAAGTTTAAACGACAACGACAGCCAATTTGCTTTATGATAACTATTTACTGACCGTAGTTAGATTGGCCTTATCATAAAACCACGGTATCTCTAGGAATCTCCCTGAAATGTATTACAGAAGCTAGTAACAGCAGTATGTCATGTATATTTTATTTTGACATTCAGCCAGTCTAAAGGCAACTCTCGTAGTTTCACAGCTCATCGAAAGCAACTAAACGAGCCGACCTCAGCGAGCTCGTATCCTTCTCGAACACGCCAGAAGTTGAATACTAAGTATTATCAATCTATTTTCCCTACCAACTTTATGGTATTCAAAATTACAGGGCGTTTTTTTTTTTTGCCAATATTCCTTGTCCCTCTGCTATGAAATCCGTCAATACGCAGTTGTCATAGTTAAACGTGTTGCACCACGAAGTTCATAACTGTGGCACGTGAAGTATTGTTAAACTAGAGCAAAGTGCGTGCCACAGCAAACGCACCAAGTGGCGAAACGGCATCATTGTGAGAATTGCCTGAAATGTCGCCTTGCCCTTCTGTCTCTGGGACTACATATAACGCCCGGTCAAACCCAATCACAATTCACACCACCAACACCAAACTCGTGCAATGGTTCACATCATCTCACGCGCATATATTGCTAGCATTTTTAGCGGTAACAAAATCGATCGAAACTGTCTACATCGTAACATACGGTATCACGTCTAAAAAGTTTGTCAGGAAATGTTACCGCGAATAACACGTCCACCATGACCAAAAAAGCGTCCGCTTCCCGAAGCCGTACTCTATTCCAAACGTCATAATTCAGTCTCCAGGCGACTATATCAGTAGTTTAAAAGAACGTTTACACTTAGAGGTTGACAACAAAGTCAAATGCATGCTCGTGAAATACCTTTGCACGTTGAGCAGTTGAAAAATCCGCAAGAGTTCCAATTGCTTAAACGTCCCTTTTTTGCGCATAGCTCAAATGCACTGCATGACGATACATCTAGCCGTGTTTAGCTAACATTCACAAGTTCCTTTACGGACCAAACAATTCCTAGCGTCGACCTCTATGTGTTCTAAAAAAGGCGGCGCAAAGGCGGGACAAAACAAGGTATTCTCACTTCACAAGCGCTGACGAACAGCTGGTCGGGGTTTATTGTGGCATGAATATATATGTAACAAAGAATAAAAAATAGGCCGTAACGTATTATCTGAAAAATGACAATTGCAGAGCGTAACACATGTCATCCACCGCGTGTCGAAACAGCGCCAACAAGCGCGACAAGTGGACTATCTCCTTCTTCTCAAGAGGTACGGTATCATCAACGATTCACCAGTCGTCGTAGCATGTCGAGGTCTTCTTGACGCACGCATTCCCATTTTTTGTAATTAGAAAGCGTCCCAACTTCCACGCGTCTTCGGTCAGGATGTAATGTGAGGACCGCAGAGTCATCGGAGAGAGGAGCGCAGCCCCAGGAGAAGAACCATGCTTTGACAAAGTGCTATTCGTCCACAACCTGGTGCTGCATGCGTGTTCTTTTATCATTGAGTCGGCGACACATCAGCCTACCCGGACGACAACGGAGTCTAAAAGGCGTAGTTGTCCACGTAGTGACGTATCGTGACGTGGCCTTCTTGACTCACGCGTGCCTTCAGATTTTCAGTTTTACACGATTACACAAACATCTCTGTCTTTTGAAAGCATAAAATACAAACCGTACGCCCGCCTTGCCAACAATCTTCTTGAGCGTATGTCTCGCGCCAGGAACACACGAATGCCAAATTTTTCAGCCTTAGCTGCTGCAGAGCTCTAAAAGATTCCGTTGTCGAGATCCCGTTGTCACGTTGTCACCGCATTAATTTTTCTGCGGCTGCCCTCCACTGTACCGGAAAGAGTGACCTTTACGGGAGAGAGTGTGCGCTTTATGCAGCTTTCACAATTAAGAAGTAAACGCCTGCGTTACAGAACCCACGCTATCACTTACAGAGAAAGAAACTGTGTACTTGACTGTGTCGACGTGCGGCAGTTGACATGTTGTCGCGCTTGTCACTGTCATTTTTCTGGTATATTATATAAGTTCTTCCTTCGCTGTGTTACGTATATTTCGCTGCAACAATAAATTCGTTCAGTTGTTTGGCAGCTCTTGGGTAGTGTGGATCCTTTCTTTTGTCCCGTCTTCGCGCTGTTTTCGTTCGAAGTGTCATGAACCAACTGCCCCTTCAGAAAACCCTTCTGCAGCTTGTTTCTAGGTGGGTTGCCTTCGCATTCAAGGCAGCGCCTTTTTCGTCAGTGTAAACGACGTTTCGGGAAAGGCTGATCGCCAGTTTTTACAAATTATTATGCATAGATTGCTTACAAATACGGTTGAATACTTATGTCCTTTTGCGAATATACTTAAAATTAAAACTAAACCAATGTCAGCATTAAAGTTCCTACAGCACTACAGGACTACTACACGCGTACTGCCTTTTGGTTCCGCGCCTTCTGGTGTGGTATGTCTCATTATGAAGTGTGTTTTCGTACTGCTCTGTTCAGCTTTGTTTTCTGTTTCAATGAATCTCATCGGTGTCCCTATCTGGAATCCCCATGTTTCGGATTTCCCGGATCAAAACGACTATTTTCGGAAAAAAATGTTATCTTTATGTCTTCCCAACTGCAAAGATATTTCCTGCCTCGTTTCTTGCATTTATGTGAGCACGCAATAATTGCTTTCCTTATCCGTGTTTTTGCTTTTACGGATGCCTTCCTTAGTGTGACTGAAGTGGTAATAAACAAACAAATTTAATCCGCGAACGTACCCACGTCTACTTCTTTCAACTTTACTGCCCAGTAATTATTCGGAAGATGTTGTGGCCCATGGCACCTCATTTCGGCCAGTAGCAACATGTGATCACTTTATAGTCGGACGCCATCCAGATGTGAGACTTTGTTAAACATCTATCTGTGAATTGGAGCATACGGCAGTGAGTTAAGCATCATCAATGCATTGATAAAAGAAGCACACAGGGGAATTCATCACGCCACGCAAAATACTTATATCATTCCTCCAGTAGTATAGTGTAAACGTTCGCGCGTTCTGATGCTCCGCGCTGACAGCAAAGTACATGGCTGGCATGACAGTGGACATATTAACCAAATTCCAATTTTCGCACATGCGGCAAATCCGATGGTTGGGGCTGACAGCGTAAACTTTCAATGATTCTGGCTACTCATCTACTCACCTTCATTTCATTTCATTACAACATTTTATTACCTTAAAGGTCTCCGGAGGGACACTACCTTAGAAACGACGTCAGCGCCACTTTCACACTGTGTATCATTTAACGGACGTATTCACTTTTTCTAGCGAGCACTGCCGCGTATATTGGTCACCCAGGGATGCTTGTTTCCTATTTTATTATTTGGGTAAAATTGAGCATTATAATTCGTTCGCATTTTGTTTAACTGTGGCCTCCGACAACAGCCTCCGGCTGTGTTCCACATCATGCTATGCATGGCATCCTGCGGTGTTTTTACCTGAAATTACAGCAGCTACCGTATTTGCACGAATGTAACGTGCACGTTTATATCTAAAAGTAGCCTTCAAATTTGTGTGAGCATTACAGTCGGCCTCAAAACCAAAATCCGCTTAAAAGCGGCCAGCAGCATTGCCATAGACACAAAGTATATCTAAAAGTAGCCTTCAAATTTGCGTCCGCATTAAAATCGGCCTCAAAACCAAAATCAGCTTAAAAGCGGCCAGCAGTGTTGCCATGGACACAAACTCGTCCTAAAATCTAACTCAATGCATTACAAAGCAATCCGTCAACATTACGGGAATACATTTTGGTGCACCCATTCCTTAATATGCACACCTTAGCTTGATGTTGCAAATATTTCTGCTGCTTGAATTTGCACCTCGTTTCATTCGATACGGCACTGAACAGGTATCACTAAGAGAAGTGCATCAAGAGAAAGGCAATATTAATTACCGACAGCGAGGGTAACCGAGCAGCATTATGCACAATGGGCGCCCCGAGAATTCAGTGAGGGATTAACGTAACTAAATCAGAGCCATATTTGTATGCAAGGCTACACCAGCCCTTTATCACGAAGGTTTTTTGTTTGTTTTTTTTATAAATTAGCAGCCAATCAACCAGTTGCGCCTAGCGTCTGAAATTATGAAGACCAAGGCACGTGAAAGTGCAAGAATTTTCAATGTTTCCCGCTCCAGTTGTAATACACAAGAATTTTTTGCCGCCACAGTTGCGTCCGTCAAATAAAATGTCTTCTTCCCTGTAGTTGACGTCATGGTGTTCACATCTGCACTGTAGAATCGGCATCCAATTACTTATCTGCGCGTTACAATAGCTGGCGCGTTCGAATCGTGCAGATACGGTATTTCGTTCTTTTTTTGCTTTTCCCCTATCTTTGACCTATATAAAGGCGCCTAGTGGGACCATGAACATACAATTCAACCCTGTTTATTTGATACAAGTAACCTTCAGCAACTTATTGCATTCAATCCTTGTGCGAAAATATTTTTTCAGTCGAACAAAAAAAAGGCATACTCAGAAAGTTTCAAACTTCGCGCTACTCGACGTCAGCAGTAACGTAACAGGGAAAGTGCTGGTGAACTGAGTTACCAGTGTGTTTAGTGCACGCTAGTTTTCAAACGAGACGATGAAACAAAACTACAAATACGACGCACTCCCGCTGTAATGTATTTTGGCGGTGGCTATGGTCCGCGGCGGCCAATGGGAAGAACAAGGATGACGTAAGGCCCGTTGAGAAACACAGTGGTGAGTCCCCACTGTTTCATCAGTTTCCCTTAATGTCTAGCTTAGCTCTCAGGCGCTGCTTTAATTTAGCATCGCTGCTGTTTGGAAAATTCGGTGTGATGAACGAGCCAAACTTGTATTTGACCTCCAGGGCTCCTTCAAAAAAAACCTCCTTGAAACACCCGTACAGGTTACTTACGTGGCATTTATGGACGCCATTTTATGGAGCGGTGTACTTTCTTTGGATAGTGCGGCGACCGGAAATTGGCGCGAACTTCTCGCCTACAACAGGCGGCTGTCTGTGGCTTTTACGCACAGTCATTTTTTAACGGTTTTAAAAAGCAATGGGAACTCTCGCGGAGAATGCAATCCGTGCGGGAAAATGTTTAATGGGGCACACAGACAATGAAATAGGAAGATTGTGTACGAATATGAAAATCTTGTTAAAAATACCGTGTCACTGGCTGAAGAAAGTCTCAAATGCCACTATGCTTTGAAGTTTAGTCCCACCAAGAACAAGAGGTAGCAAAATATAACCTTTGCTATCACAGAGAGAAGCCTTCCACTGTACTGTAGCAAATCAAACCAAGAAGAATATAACACCCCACATTTGAGCCATCATCTTCTAATAACAAACACAATAGACAATCGCATGGTTTCTACCGTTTAGGTCTGCAATCGCTTTCACAAAGGCTCGCAAGCTAACTTAGCATCAAACAGGCAGGGCATCGATGCGTCGTCGGAAGATCGAACGTCCCTTTGCCTCATCGACCGCCGACGGCCGTTTCGTTCGTCAGCGGGCGCTCACTGCGGGGCCTGTTCCGAGTCCGCCAGCGAGCCCCAAGCGTCTTCGGATCTCCCTGGCCAACATGCGTCGCTCGACCACGGGACTCTTGAGCAGGGCTCGGTTCTCGCTGGCTCGACGAGCCAGGTAGGACAGAAGCTCCACTAGGGGGCCGTACGGGACCGACTTGTACACGTTGTAGCCGAGGGCCGCTGAAATGCGGAAAAATGAACAATGCGTACTTTGTGCCGGCTTGTCATAGCGCAGTTACACAAAGGTTTGCGCAATAAAACATTCACGAATGTCATTTTGCAAACCACTTGCCCAGTCATAAAAAGACAAAAGGTACAGTAATGGTGTCCTACTATTACGCCCAACAATCAATGGCAATTTCAGCGCCCCGTCTATGATACTTAAAAATCCCGGGCCGTCTCCCCAAACGTGAAGCCTGGGGAGAGGCGAAGCATGCACTGTATAAGTGTGTTCAAATATTGTAAGTCTCTCTCTTGCCACGCGGCGCGCTCTGATTGGGCGCAGGAGAAGCGCCGGTGGGGGGGAGCAGTCGTGCGATTGCTGAGGTGGTGGCGCCCTTGCTTGCGTTGAACCGGATTTAAGCAATTAAATGAGAGATAGACTGGCTGGAAGTTGTCTTCGTGTCACACACCGCAGCATGGAAATAGGCATACTTTACAAGAGAAAACCTGGCATTTGAAACCAATTTCGAGACGGGATTTAACAAATTTATGTTGTTAATGCCAGTAAATCCTCAATATTCCGGTATTTTAGATTACTTTAGATCAAGTTAGTTTCTGTTGAACCCGTTTTATGAATTATACACTGGTTTTTCTACCATCGTTTCACAACTTATTACGTCACTAATAATGCTAATCGCATGCTTGGCTTCTTGTGCCGTAATTCTGCCCTTGCTCCAGTGTATTTAAAGCTCTTAATATATAAAACCCTTGTTAGATCAAAATTAATATGCATCATCGATTTGGGATCCTCATATGGTGGTGTTGTTTTCATCTTTGGAAGCCATTCAGAACCGGGCTGCTCGATTCATTGTCAGAAACTACTCACGAACCGCTAACATCACGTCACTTCAATCTTCTCTTAAACTCAGTAACATTGCTGCTAGAAGGAAAATTGCGCGCTTGTGCCTTTTTTATAAGATTTACTTTACTACCCCCATTCTAAAACAGGCTCTCATTTCTGCTCCATCCTACAACTCCGCCCGTAACGATAACAGCTACAAGGTAGGGGTTCCTAACTGTCGCGCAAACCCCTACTTTCACTCCTTCATGCCCAAGACCTGCGACGACTGGAACCACCTTCCCGCCTCCATCGCCAACATTCCGGGACCTACATCATTCAAAACGGCTGTAACTAATATTGTATGAATTGTTCACCACTCCTCTCTGTAACGCCTTCGGGGTTTGAGAGAATTTTCATAAACAAATAAATAAATAAACTTGATCTACTGTGAAAACATGTGACGCCGACAGCCCGAGCGCCAAAGGTGCTTCGCCCCAAAAAGCTAATGGACTCTCTATGTTGTGCTGTACGCACACTTTTAAGACGTGTCGAGTGCAAAATTGAAGCTGACGGTTCACCGTGTCTCCTCCCAAGAGTCCAGATCGGTGACCAGCTTGCCCAGGCCGCACTGCGACCAGGAGGCGTTCTGAGGTGAATGACTATGGCTTAATTTATACCGCCTCGCGATATATATATATATATATATATATATATATAATATATATGCCGGCAGTATATATATATATATATATATATATATTATATATATATATATATATATATATATAGGGACGAGGGACTAAAGATATAGAGTACGTCATCATATATATATATAGGATATAGGTATCATATTTATAGTCGTTCCCGCTTATTTTTATAGTTTACGAATGATCGGCGCCAGTGGAGGATGCAATTGTGTATGACATCTGATTGATCAAGCGATAATATAAGTCGATAAAGAAGAAACACAGGGCGAATTTTGCCACCTGCGTCGACGTTTCTACGCATAAGGTAGGTCGCCATCGCTATTAGCGCTTCCATCCCGCAGTCGACTGCTACGCGCTTACGTTTTTTTACAAGGGGAGGAACTTTGATATTCACACTACGCAGCTCCATGACGCACGATCGTCAACATATCAAGGTTGCAGTCATCATTGCCAGTGCTATTCGGCTTTTTTCGAAATATTTAACAGGGCCGAATGACGTGTGCTTGTCACGTTTCTTTGATACATTGATAAATAAGCGTATAAGTCGAGAAAAAATCCGTGGGAGCGGGACTCGACCCACATCTCCGCATCCGGTGCGGTGCGTTCGCCATTACGCTATCCCGCATTCTCTCTCGACTTTAAAGCGGGGGTTTATATTTACAAGAGCTCTGAGGCCGGTCAACTAGCGCCGCCCCTCGACTACCGCGGGAGACGTAGAACGTCTTCTTTCCCAGCGGCCGCCACGTAGACCGTGGTCGGAGGTCGGGGTTAGCAATTGGCATATCCGAACTGCTGGAGCCAGTGCCTCGTAATGCATGTAGCAGAACAGAAAGATACGGGACGAGGGACTCGGTAAAGATACTATCAAGGTTGCAGTCATCATTGCCAGTGCTATTCGGCTTTTTTTCGAAATATTTAACAGGGCCGAATGACGTGTGCTTGTCACGTTCTTTGATACATTAGAGAGTTTTAGCATAGCGGCTCCCGTACGCTACGCAAAGGTTAGCGGGTAGCGGGAGCGGACTGCGCATGCGCGCGCGGAGAGTGCGAGGAGGTTGCCCCTCAGCGGAGGGAAAGAGCGGGCATGGCGAAGGCAGGCCGCGCGGAACTAATCCACCCCACCGTGACGAATTTGCTCTCCCCAGTCGCGCCCCGCTACCCGCCGCCGTAGCGTTAGCGGACGGAGCACGCTATGCTAAAACTCTCTATTGATAAATAAGCGAAAATATAAGTCGAGAAAAAATCCGCCGTTTTTCCGTGAGCGGGACTCGAACCCACATCTCCGCATAACCGGTGCGGTGCGTTCGCCATTACGCTATCCCGCAGCGGCTTCTCTCTCTACTTAAAGCGGGGGTTTATATTTACAAGAGCTTCTGAGGCCGGTCAACTAGCGCCGCCCCTTCGACTACCGCGGAGACGTAGAACGTCTTCTTTCCCAGCGGGCGCCACGTAGACCGTGTCGGAGGTCGGGGGTTAGCAATTGGCATATCCGAACTGCTGGAGCCAGTGCCTCGTAATGCATGTAGCAGAACAGAAAGATACGGGACGAGGGACTCGGTAAAGATACATATCAAGGTTGCAGTCATCATTGCCAGTGCTATTCGGCTTTTTTCGAAATATTTAACAGGGCCGAATGACGTGTGCTTGTCACGTTTCTTTGATACATTGATAAATAAGCGAAAATATAAGTCGAGAAAAATCCGCCCTTTTTCGGGAGCGGGACTCGAGCCCACATCTCCGCATAACCGGTGCGGTGCGTTCGCCATTACGCTATCCCGCAGCGGCTTCTCTCTCGACTTTAAAGCGGGGTTTATATTACAGAGCTCTGAGGCCGGTCAACTAGCGCCGCCCCTCGACTACCGCGGGAGACGTAGAACGTCTTCTTTCCCAGCGGCCGCCACGTAGACCGTGGTCGGAGGTCGGGGTTAGCAATTGGCATATCCGAACTGCTGGAGCCAGTGCCTCGTAATGCATGTAGCAGAACAGAAAGATACGGGACGAGGGACTCGGTAAAGATAGATATCAAGGTTGCAGTCATCATTGCCAGTGCTATTCGGCTTTTTTCGAAATATTTAACAGGGCCGAATGACGTGTGCTTGTCACGTTTCTTTGATACATTGATAAATAGGTAATAGCGTAATGGCGGGATAGCGTAATGGCGAACGCACCCGCACCGGTTATGCGGAGATGTGGGTTCGAGTCCCGCTCCCGGAAAAACGGCGGATTTTTTCTCGACTTATATTTTCGCTTATTATCAATGTATCAAAGAAACGTGACAAGCACACGTCATTCGGCCTGTTAAATATTTCGAAAAAATCCGAATAGCACTGGCAATGATGACTGCAACCGTGATATGTATCTTTACCCGAGTCCCTCGTCCCGTATCTTTCTGTTCTGCTACATGCATTACGAGGCACTTGGCTTCCAGCAGTTCGGATATGCCAATTGCTAACCCCGACCTCCGACAAGGTCTGACGTGGCGTCCTCTGGGAAAGAAGACGTTCTACGTCTCCCGCGGTAGTCGAGGGGCGGCCGCTAGTTGACCGGCCTCAGAGCTCTTGTAAATATAAACCCCCGATTTAAAAGTCGAGTGAGAAGCCGCTGCGGGATAGCGTAATGGCGACGCACCGCACCGGTTATGCGGAGATTGTGGTTCGAGTCCCGCTCCCGAAAAACGGCGGATTTTTCTCGACTTATAGTTTCGCTATTTATCAATGTATCAAAGAAACGTGACAAGCACACGTCATTCGGCCCTGTTAAATATTTCGAAAAAAGCCGAATAGCACTGGCAATGATGACTGCAACCTTGATATGTATCTTTACCGAGTCCCTCGTCCCGTATCTTTCTGTTCTGCTACATGCAGTACGAGCTCTGGCTCCAGCAGTTCGGATATGCCAATTGCTAACCCCGACCTCCGACCACGGTCTACGTGGCGGCCGCTGGGAAAGAAGACGTTCTACGTCTCCCGCGGTAGTCGAGGGGCGGCGCTAGTTGACCGGCCTCAGAGCTCATGTAAATATAAACCCCCGCTTTAAAGTCGAGAGAGAAGCCGCTGCGGGATAGCGTAATGGCGAACGCACCGCACCGGTTATACGGAGATGTGGGTTCGAGTCCCGCTCCCGGAAAAACGGCGGATTTTTTCTCGACTTATATTTTCGCTTATTTATCAATGTATCAAAGAAACGTGGACAAGCACACGTCATTCGGCCCTGTTAAATATTCGAAAAAAGCCGAATACACTGGCAATGATGACTGCAACCTATGATATGTATATATATATATATATAATATATATATATACATATAGGTTAGTAGAGATAGAGACAAACGAGAAAGACGTAGAAAGTAGAAATAAGTTTACTGATGGTTCAGGGAGAGAGAGAGAAGGGAGTCCTCTCCCTGAAACGTCAGTAAACTCATTTCTTTTCTACGTCCTTTCTCGTTGGCACTGTCTCTGCTAACCTTATTTTTTTCGCGCTCTGTGGGAGTTTTTATCTTTCAGACTATATATATATATCTACTATATTATATATATATATAGATATATCTATATATATATATATATATATATATATATATATATATATATATATATATATATTATATTATATATATATAATATATAATATATATATATATATACGTGTGTGTATCGCCTCTGCCGCGATAATCGAAGCCACGACATCGTGCCAGCAGCCCACCTTAGAGTCTGAATAACTACGGCTCTTTCCGAAAAACAGCACTGCTCCCGCGTTTCTTTTCGACTTAGAAGGCGAAGTGGACTGTCATTTCAAGGTTTCACAGGTCAGGCCTTTTAAAGACGATAGTCTTTCTTGGGCTACTTAAACCCAGAAATGTTGGTCTGTCTGTATGTCTGTCTGTCTGTCTGTCTGTCTGTCCGTCTGTCTGTCTGTGACTCGATTCAGCCATCCGGCCAAAGTAAAACAATGCCTGCGCAATAGTCTTATATAGTCACAGCTAAATCTACCCGCCTAAGTCCGGTGTAATTTTCATACTTGTCAACATTGTTGAAGAATAAGAAAACATTACGCAAATATAAGACAACAAATTAATACAGAAGTGATATTTGCCGTGTTCCTTTATAAAAAATCATACATGCTTGACTTTGGCGAAATTAAATACTTCATCAACTGCAGAAAAAAATTCACTTCGCCATCGCCTGCTGTCGCCCACGCCACTATAGCTTCTGGCGCCATTTTAAGAAATCAACCGGCAACAGTTACGAAAGGTTCCACTAGATAGGTTCCACGTTCTGCTTGCAACGCACGTGGAGCAGGTAAACGCGTTTATATAAACGTTGAAGTAGGGCGCCTCGATTCACGCGCGTCTTCGCCGTGCGGCAGCGTTGGCATCGAGACACTCGGCTTGGAGCAGTGGAACGCGGGAAATTTAAAATAATTTAAGCAAACCTTTGTCGTCTTTACCTTGAGAGGAGCGCCACGCAAGAGGAACAACATGAGAGGTGAGCGGGAAAGTGAAGGGAAGCATTTACTTTGCAAAAGTCGATAAAGACTATCGCCTTTTGACGACATTTGCAACGAAAGGAGCAGATACGCGGCCAATTTTTATGACTGAGCATTGCTCAAGCACTACAAGGCTCATTTGACAAAGAGAGCACCATCCCCAAAACTGCGTAACCAAAACCTGAGAACAAAAATTACCATCGGCTGCAACCGCAAATATGCGCCACCTTCATTCATGTCTCCACTAATTTTCCCGCGTGATGAGCCCCCGGGCGCCGGAACGTGCCGGCCGGACGTCCCCACTCTATGAGACGCTTCACATGGCTGCGGACGAGACCTTGAGCCGGCCTCTTTTCTGTTGGACTGCGCCGCATCCCATGGGACGCGGGAACGCATCGTCCCGACGTTACCCTTAAAGGTCTCAAGTCGCCAAGCGGTGCCTGCAGCTTGACGTACAACCAGGGTTCCTTGGCTTTGGGGTCTCAAAGCATAAAGAACACGCCCTGCGTAGCGACGCCTTTTATATGTGGTCATGCAAATGAAGCGGACGCTCTGGCGTCGCGTTGTTCTTACAAGCGTCTTCCCATAAATCCCCTTATTTAACGTCACACTTCCTCAATTAACGTCACACTTTTTGAATTTAGGCGACTATTAAAATCTCAATTGTGTGCGTATTACCAAAAAAGATATACTTAAGAGGAGCGTGCTTAAAAGAAGCGACAAAATACCAGTGATGTACACGTTCCTCCAAAATAGGAACGAAAGCTCGTTCCTCGTTCCTTGCCAATTTTGAAACGAGTTCCCGTTACAAGTTCCTTTATTGCGAAAGGAACGCGTTCCAGTTCCAACATTGGAACGTGTCGTAACGTTAACGTTACAATTAGGTTTTTAAATTAAAATATAGTGTCGGATAATCCTGGGTCGAAATTACGTGAGACATTTAAAACTCACATCGAACTACGTATATTATACGAATATTAACACCACCGGCATCAGATTATCTGGAGATAAGGTAATAAAAAAACGCTCCTAGGCGAATTTTTTCAGTGAGCATCAGACAAACTCCAGACGGCTTGAGGACATTCGGTGCAGAATATTTCGGTGCGGAAAGTTCGGTGTACGGACATATCGGTGTACGGACATATCAGTGCACGGGCGTTTCGGTGCACGCACATTCCAGTGTACGGACATTTCGGTGTACGGACATTTCGGTGTACGGACATTTCGGCCAAATTATCCGGTGCTTGCCTGTTTGCGATAGCCGTTATATTTTTATTTCCGCTTAATGTGAGTTATGGACAACAATCTGGAGCAGTGAATTTATTTTTTTGATTGATGCCATGTTCGATTTTTGCCAGGTATTTTTAGAAATTCTACATTTATATATTTTTGTTTATTACCTCTTCCTGGGGACACCTCTTATGCAGCTGATTGAATTCTTTAGCACACGTTTTTTTTTTTTCATTTAATACAGGTTGTTAATTTATATTCGCTCTTTTTTAGCTAAGACAATTACCCGTGTTTACGATGGTCTAGCGCCTTTTTGTATTTTTTTTAAATTACACACCCTCAAATTACGTAAATTACATGCACACCCTAAATATCTAAAAAGTAACAAACATCAGCTAAGCCCCCAGAATGAAGAAAACCTTATGAAGAGTATTACGTAGGCTGGGCTGCCTTGCTAAAATGAATTCGCGAACACTGGTCTAGGATATTGTCGGGGAGGAAAAACGGGCCTTTGGGAAAACAGCCGCTGGTTCTAATGTCCTAAATGCTGATTAAGCGCGTACCGGTTGTGCATACAAATTTTACCCATTGTGTTCGGGACAACCAACCTTCGTTTAATGTTTACATGCCTACATTCACCACATTTTAACAATTTGTCGTGGCAGCCCCCCACCCCCGCCTCTACGCTTGAATCTCGACCAGATTTCTTTTTCAGCCATATTATTTTTTTCGGTCTGAAAATCCTACTGGCGTGGTGGAGTTCACGGTCTCCGAAGCGTCACCGCAGTGATTTTTTATTTTTTATTTAGAACATACTGCTAGCCTCTTAGTGGAGGCTTTTGCAGGAATTGGGTGATACATTCAGAAAAATGACATAGCACACTTCGCGTTTAAAACAGAGAAAAAGCTTTACATTCACCATGGGCGCACGAAACCTCTATAATGTGACACAAAAAGCCACCCAAAAAGCCGCTGAGAACACAATGGCCACTATCGTTTGCTGGCTACGCCCTTCCGCGCGTCGCGGTCATATCGACGGCGCCCCCACTCCAGGAATCGCTCTTTCTGCGCCTTCAGTCGCCCCCTTGGGAATTAACTCATCAAGTCGCGCATATCATGGACACCCTAGGTATACATCGCTTCCTCCCATTATAAGGAGCAAAAAAAAAATGAATAGGCTAGTGTGACGAGAGCGGCAACAGTCGTCTTCAAGTTTTCGAAGTCCAGTCGACGCAATGGTGAAGCACAAGTGACACCCCTCTCTCTCTACTTAGGGGGATGATTGCCGGCGGGGCTCAGCTTTCCCCTCCCCTAAGTAACGCCACCGTAAGTGCGATCGTTGGTTTGTTAGTTTTAAGTAGAACTGACACCGAATGCAACGAAGGCGAGATTGATTGAGAGAATAATTAAAACGAAATGCACACGCGCCTAATCGACCTAGTTTTTGTGTTGTTGTTTTTTTGCGGAAGTTTTGCGGGGGAGGGGGGGGAGGAATAGACTAAAAGCAGCAGCGTCTTGCACCGTTGGGTGAAGTAAAAGGAAAGCGCTTTGGTAACACCTAAAGTATTAGGGTTGTTGACATGAATGTTAAAATAACAAAAAAATGGTTGAACGGATCCAAATTAACAACGTTAATTTTTACCATCTGCTACAGAAATTGGGTTTCACGTGGCAATGCTCCGCCAGGGTTTAGCGTTCGTTTCCACGAACGGCGGCGCAAGCACAAGTCTCGAACGTAAAATCATATGAAGTGACGAAATTACAATATTAAAGCTAAAATGTTCAAAGAATGCCTGGGTCATCCCCTCACTCAAAATGTCTGGGACAAGACGTCGTGCACCACAATGTCCGTGCACAGAAATGTCCACACCGAAATGTCCGGATCCCGTTCAGCAGTCCGTCCGTTTCGTTGGCTACGTTGTTACCGGGTTTACCGGTACCGGTCGGCTCCTGAGCGCGCGGAAGGGCGAGTAGGAAGGGTGCGGAGGCACGGACATGGCGAAGGCAGGCCCACGGAACTAATCCCCCTACCACGACGAATGCTTAAGTGCCCAGCCGGGTTACGGTCAATCCAGTAACAACACATACGACAGAACGGACGGACTTCTAAAACTCTCTATTCTTTCCCCGCCAGAGAACAATTCTACGGGCCAGACGTGCATTCTCGCCTCCCCAGACAAACGATGAAGGGTGAAAAGCATTCTCGCGGCTACGCTATTCACCCGTCGAACGCCGCGTAAGCAACCAGCATGAAAACAAGCACAAGCTGCGGCCTGCTGCGGGGTTATTCTTCTGCCTTTGACCTTCGAGGAAGCACGTACGGCTGAAGGGCGGGCAAACTGACCATCTTATAGGAAGAGAAACGCAGTAGCGCTTTGTGGATTTTTATACTCGAGCCTTGTAATCAAAAACAGCCAAATCCTAGCGATGTAACGGCCGGAACACCGTTCCTGGCCTTCTTCAAAAACGTAACGAGTTACCGTTACAGTTCCACCGACCCTTAATGGAATGGTGGCGTTCCTCCGTTCCTTCAAAAAGGAACTAGTTCCAGGAACGCCGTTCCTTGTAACACCGTTCCGTACAACACTGCAAAATACCCAGCAGCGGCACTATCCCCAGCGGCGTGCTGCGGCTAGGACAAACGAAGATCGAGCCAAGCTCGCATGAGGTAGGCCAGGCAAGAGCAGGGCGTAGTTTTAGTAGCATCTCTTGCCGGCGGCCCTGTCCTTCCCTGCGTCGTCGTCGTCCGCGTCCGCACAGCTGAGTCTCTCCTCCGCTCACCCCCTCTCCTCTCTCCGATAGCGAACACTCTCGCCCAACATCTGCGGGTGCAGGGCGCAGCGCACTCTCACTCCGCCGGTGGGCGGCACTGCGCGCGGCGCAAGCGCGCTGTGCGCATGTGCAGCGCTCTCTCTCTCCGCGGTCTCCTCTCCTTCGGGCGCGCTGCGCATATAAGTGGAGTGCCGCGCTCCGGCCGGTCTCTCAGTCCACGGTCGTCCGCACTACGCTTGCTCTCTCTCTCTCTCGCATTACCCGACGATTGGTAATCGACCCAACCGAAACGCACAATGGAACCCCCTTCAGCGTCGCATCACACCAGGGTTCCCGCGAGGGGAGGTGGGCGAAATTTTTTGACTGACGCATGACACAAAGCATCGCGCCATCTGATGCATATGCAGCTTCGCTGTAAGACAACGATAACCAAGAACATGCCAACCAGTCCTCCTGTGGCTCGAGGACTATTATTTTTTTTTTGTTATACGAAAGGTTCCGCGTCTCGCCGTTGAACCTGTTTGAATGTTGAGTGGTACGATCATTATCCTTGCAATGCAGTTCAGGAATTTCTGGTCACTGAGAACAAAGCCATAGGCACTATAGCTTGTCAGTGCTATTAAGTGCAAGAATTGAAGCAAATTTATACTTACTCCTAATTAACCAATATATTAGCATTGATTGATTGATTGATTGATTGATTGATTGATTGATTGATTGATTGATTGATTGATTGATTGATTGATTGACAGGACTCTATTAATGAGCGCATGATCTTCATTAGTCATTATCATCATCTCTTCATCGATTTCATTTTTCGTACAACTGGTGTAGCAAGCTAGGCGCCTTGGCCAGGCTAACCTACAGAACTATCTCGAACAGCACAACATGTTTCCTCATACCATGTGTGGATTTCGCAGTCACCTCTGTACCCAGGACATACTTCTTCAACTCAAGGAATAGGTCATGCTTAAAGCCTCCCGGGACCACCCAAAAGCCATACTAGCCCTAGATTTGAAAGGGGCATTCGATAATGTCAGCCACACAGCCATACTCAAACAGCTAAACGGCCTAAACTGCGGGCAACGTACCAACACCTACGTTCGAGACTTCCTCGAAGGCCGAAAAGCTATTCTCAAGGTGGGTGACCTGAAATCAGATGCCGTTCCTCTCGGCAACAAGGGCACACCCCATGGTGCCGTTCTGTCCCCCTTGCTATTTAACATAGCCCTGATTGGTCTCCCTCCGCTCCTGGCTGCCGTACCAGGCATACGCCATGGATTATATGTGGACGATATTACCATTGGACCAGTCATGGAACAGTAGGGGACATGGAGAACAATCTACTGCAGGCGGTTGACATGGTCATTCAATATGCACGCCAGTGTGGCCTAGAATGCTCGCCGCAGAAATCGGAGCTGCTGATCGTCTCAGGAAAGAAGAAACTCTCTCCCGGGTCGCCAACCATCTCCCTGCACATGGACGGCCATGTAATTGTTCTGACTCCACAGGTCAGAATTTTAGGCAAGCTTTTCCAAGCGGATCGCTCGAACACCCAACTGCTCAATAGACTTAAGAACACCACAGAGCAAGTATCGCACATGATCCGCAGGATTAGTACCAAGACGACGGATATGCGAGAGAAGGGTGTACTCAGGCTGGTTCAAGCCTTCGTCGTGTCTAGGGTCACTTGCTCCCTCCCCTATGCCATACTCTCCAAGACCGAAAAGGACAAGGTGGAAGCCCTGATACGCAAGGCGTACAAACTAGCATTAGGACTACCTGTTACCACCTCAACGCAGAAACTTTTGCGGTTGGGAGTCCACAATACCTTAGATGAATTATTGGAAGCCCAGAATTTGAGCCAACTCTTAGGCCTGAGCTCTACCCCTACCAGTAGAGCCATTCTGTTCTCAACTACACCTGCGCTCTCCTCTGCAACACCCGCAGGCGGATGCGACTCAGCTTCCCGATGAGGTTCGCAAGTTCATTGATGTGGCCCAATTACCACGCAACATGCATCCGACACATCACGAGGCTCGTAGGGAAGCCAGAGCGAAAGCTATTCTTAATCAATACGGCCGAAACTCTGCCACAGTCTATACAGACGCCGCTTCATATCCCGGGCGAAGAGCTATGACCGCTGTGGTTTCTACTACCGAAAACCTCGTTACATGCGCATCAATTCCCCACCATCCACTCTGTGCAGGCGGAGGAAGCGGCCATCTCCCTAGCGATTGCACAAACTTCGGCAGAAATAATAATCACAGACAGCCAACAAGCCTGTAGAACCTTCTCCAGCAGTTGCATATCACGACCTGCCCGAAAAATTCTACTCGAGCATCCTCCTCGACATCCCGTACGGATTATTTGGGCTCCAGCCCACTCCGCCGTGTCTGGCAACGAAGCTGCCCATCAGCGTGCCCGAGAGTTGACCCACCGGGAAAGCCAGGAGTTCGGCGAGCAGTGGCAGGTCTCCCCTCTCTTGTCGTTCCACGAAGTCACTCAGAATTACCGTCTCGAACGAATGCTATATCCTCCTGCGCACAAAAGCCTCACCAAAGAACAAGAGCGCCACCTCCGAGGCATTCAGACAAACACATTTCCCCACCCCACTAGAGCCCACATTCTGGTCCCCACCCTGTACTCCTCGCAATGCCGCTTCTGCGAGGCTCCGGGCACCCTCTACCATATCATGTGGGGCTGTGATAAGAACCCTCACCTACCCCCTCTGCCTTTCCCCTCCCCTGAGCACTGGGAGAGAGCACTGTCTAGCTCGGACCCTGACCATAGGTCGGCGTACTCACTCGTGAGTACACTCATTTGTACTCATTTGTACTCAAACTCACGAGTGAGTACGATGATGAGTGATCACTCACCCAGAAAAAAACACTGAGTACGATGACGAGTGAGTACAGGGTAAGTCCACTACTCGTGAGTACAGTACTCATGAGTACACTACTCATGAGTATGAGTACTCATGAGTATGAGTATTCATGAGTACAGTACTCATGAGTACAGAGTTTGAATACTCATGAGTATGAGTACTCATGAGTACACAGTATTCATGAGTACACAGTACTCATGAGTACACAGTACTCATGAGTATACAGTACTCATGAGTACACAGCACTCATGAGTACAATACTCATGAATACTGTTTTTGCGAGTGCTTGCACTCTTGAGTATATGCACTCCTGAGTACAGTAGTGCACAACAGTAGTGCAGACAAGAAAACGGACGAAAAAAGCTGCCACCCGAAGACACGCAGAAAAACGCAGTTTACGGCCACGGCCGCACCGACAAGCCCCGAGCTCCCCTGAGCCCGACCCGGCCTGAGAACAAGAGGAGACGCCAGACGCAACGCGAGTGCTCACGCTCCGTTTCGCTTTCTCACATGTACCTGCCTTCGCGCAGTAAGTCGCCCAACGACAGTGCAGCGCGTCAGACGTTTTCCTCCTCTGTCCTGATTTATATGTAACCTGTGTTTTTCTAACCAATTAAACAATTTATTTTTCTACTTAGTCTTTCATTCAAGCTACGACCTAGCTAACAGTGCAGATAAGTTGATTATTCGTGAGTAATACAAATTGAGTACTCATGAGTACAGATTGAGTACTCATGAGTGAAGAATGAGTAGTACTCATGAGCAGTAGTACTCATTGAGTACTCATGAGTACAGAGTGAGTACTCATGAGTACAGATTCAGTACTCATGAGTACAGATTGAGTACGAATACTCGTGAGGCAAATGAGTTTGAGTACAAGTGAGTACGATTACAAATGAGTATTTGATGAGTGAGTACGAGTGATTTTGTGAACAGACGAACTTTTTGAGTCTGAGTTTGATTACAGCATGAATGAAAAAAAATGTGATTGAGTTTGAGTGAGTTCTTTCTCTTTTGCCGACCTATGACCCTGACGACCAGCTTTGGCTGGTGCAGCGAGCCCAAGAAGCCGGACGGACTCAAGGGGTCCTGGAATGAGGACTCTTCCCCAGGACTGAAGCTTCAGAACACGTTGATTCCTCCTCCTCCTCCAACCAGTATCATTAAAGACTATTCTCTCTCTCTCTCTTTGATTGATTGATGATATTGATTGATTGATTGATTGATTGATTGATTGATTGATTGATTGATTGATTGATTGATTGATTGATTGATTGATTGATTGATTGATTGATGCTGAGGTGACGTCAATGACAAGCGCTTGCAAGTAATTTTCTGTAACTGCTGCCGTGAGTTGTGCCCGAGACTTCACTTACTCCCAACCCAACGGCAGGTCTCCTCGACTCACCCAACGGAAAAGTCAGGTGGTCGTACATGCCGAGCAGTTGGGCAAAGCTGATTCTATTGTCGTTGACAGGCAACCCAAGCTGTTGCATTCTGGAAGGAGAACCAATGCATAAATTAGAACTCTCCTAAATCGCACATTCGTGACTACAAGAAGCAGAGCTATATCGCAATTATAGCGCAGCAGTAACCCCGAGAAACTTCCAATTCTTTGAAAATCCGCAGTCAGTTCTTAGATTTTTTTTCGTTGGGTGCCGGTGTAGCCTCCACAGATTGTGTCGTTTAAAGCAAGCCCCGGTCAGCCTTCAGGTTTTCATCAGCAGTCCTCAAGATCCAGAAAGAAGTGTAGTACTGGCTGCGCAACGCTGGCGTTTTCTTCTATATGTGATACATTGCCGACATCTGGAACACATACGATTCGTCGTGCCTACAGCTCGTGAGAAATATTCGTTAATAACATAAATGTTCCTGTTCTCAGTGAAACGCGGAGACCATTACGAATTTAAATGTGCAGAGAATGCTCGCAAAAAGCCTCTGCTACGGATACTCTGCAAGTGAATACGCAGTGACAACACATCCCAGTACGTACAGACAATAGAACCAGCGCCGCTGTAGGCCTCGCCAAGCTTCCAAAGTGACTTTCGGAAGCGTCAGGAAGGGAAAGCCTTCAGGATGCCTTTGAAAGTGCTAATTTTTTTCGCACTGTTTGCTCCACTCTGGTTGCAATACCTAAGCGCTTAACGGTTGTTCTACTTTCCCAGATTTTTTTTACATAAGTAAGCGTATGTTGTGAATACACCCGTTTCTCTTTATGCGGACTACATCTTCTCTACCATGGACGAGAACAACAACCACGCTTTAGTGTTTCGCAGCATCCTTTTGATTTGCGATAATACGAAAGCGGAAAATTTTAGATGAAGTACATCTAGCAATAGAATATCAGGTAGTTTAAAGCATAAGAGAATCTCTTTTGATAGCTATACAGCTGACTTTTCGCAATGCATGCCTGTATTGTGAAAAGTACTTAAAATACGTGCTCCTTAACTGAAGTGGATTTCTGCGCGCTGTGGGAAACTTTCCTTGTAGTTTGTGTGCGCTTAGACGTGTCCTTCAAAAGTGAAGACACCCCTATTCCTGCGATCAAAGCCGGAAATTCATTTTGTCTCCAAATTCCTTTACAATCGGGTAATTTTGCTTCTAATAACCTTTCAACATGCTTTTGCAGTTGAAAAAGCAGGTGGACACCTTTGATTGCATTTAAATTTCGCATTTCTCTACCTTATAGAACCGAAAAGCTAGAGATATTGTAGGTACAATTTACTGTTCCTAGAGCTCGCTCATTCTATAAGTTTTATATTGCGGGGAAGGCAACGCCTCTGAAATATTTCGGCTCGGCAGCGTACTCAATAGTAATCTACGCAATGGATATGATAGGGACTTGCTGGGCATTACGTATGCATGAGGGGCAAAAAAATCATCTGGCGGTTTTAACCCCACTAGAATACGAAATATTTTCTACACCTAGTTATGCTCACGATCAGCTGACAAGTAAAAAAACCAGAAAAGTTGATTTTAACTTTTTGATCATCTCAACCTACACGAACTATCTTTTAATGAAAGTCTTTGCCTCAGGTTTTGCGCTTTTCGTCTTGCCTTTTTCTTGCTTTTTTTAAGAAATAGTAACATCACTGCATGGCGTACGTTGCAGGACGGGCAAGCAGGTTGAATTAAAACACTTCCGGCATCATGCAAAAATGCGCAGGAGGTGGTATCGGTAAATTATTGTGAATCAAAATACTGAAGCCAACCGTACTTTTCGGTAGCTGTTCGGATGCTGTCGTCGTTATGTGTAGCCACGAGCAGGCAGCACTCTTTCTGTGAGCGCTGAACTTCCTCCAGAAGGTAGCAGAGAACCCTGAAATGAAGCACAGCACAGGGAACGTTCCTGAAGCCGCAACTGCCTATTCAATGCAGTATACTTCTACAAAAAGGAATTTCGAATCTGTCCTGTGTACTCAGACAACAAGCCGAGGTGCCTGAGAACTAACCGGCAGCCTTAGGCCTACCCTCTTAGACAACCGCTACGGCTTAAATACACAGAATATTGTTAGTTATTATTAAGACTTAGATGTTTCATTAAAGGCCTAAAGTGACTGTCTGCGTCGTCCGTCAACACGGATTGTACCAAAATGGCCGCCACTGTAAAGAAAAATAGATTGGATTGGATTTGGATTTTTGTGGGATCTGAACCATGGTCGCCAGGGCACGCCAGTGTACTAACCACTGCTCTATCCCGGCACCCTGCCAGAATGAACAACAATTAGTCTGGTGCGTGACGGCACGTGAGTACAACAGATGCGCGTGGAGGAGGGCTCTGATTGTGTTGAAGCTGCCGCGTGAATTGCGGCCAGTCTGCCTGTCAGGAATAGTTAAGAGACAAAAGACGGAGAAACAAAAGCGGAGACTGGCGAATACGATGTAACAGTATAGGTCTGGTAACCGTTCAGCTTTCACCTTCCAACAAGGTTGCCAGGTCCTCAGAGAGAAAATTCGCCGGGAAATTGTCGGAAGTAGCCAGAAAAGTCGCCACCTTAAAGTAAACGTTTTGAAAAAGGAGCCAGAAAAGTCGCCATTTTCAGTAAGGCGATGCTATACTGCGGTACAAGTTAAGAACGGCAACGGAAGTTGCCGCTGTGCCTCATCACCACAGTCTTATTTTACTCGACGCTGCGCAAGTGGTGCTTTAAAAGGACCCTGCAAAAAAAATTTTAACTTCTTTTTAAATCTTAAATGCTTGCAGAACGTACTCACCCAACACATCCAGTACTTAGATTAGGGGGTTGCAAAGTACCTCAGCCAAAAATTACTGCTCTATTCCCATCAGATAACTTCTAAACTTGCTCAAAAGATTTTTTCTCTCTTTCCCGCTCTTGGCGTTCTTCGACTGCTTCGAGTTACGTAACTGAGGCCATGTAGCGGCTGTTAGCCGGTTTTCCTTCAGTTGCAACAATGAACACTTTTCGATCGCAACTTTAAAAAAAAGCCACAAAAACAAACCAGACTAGGAAGGCGTATTTGGTGCGACGAGCGAATCACGCAATGCCGCTTCGTGGTGGCGATAACTACAGCTTTCGCAGTGGTTCCAGACGCAAAGTAAAGAGTGAAAGCGCTTATCGAATGTGTTGCAGAGTCCCTTTAATGGAATATTTTGAACATGGCACGAGCCGTTTGCGTATTTTTTTTAAATTAACATGTTTATAAACTACCGCAGCGATGACAAACAAACTACGTGAGACAATGCAGGCGATATCACGCATTCATGGCAATCTCCTTTCAAAACGCGCGCGCCCGTTGACATCCGGGTCCGTCGCTTAGGTGAAGTGATACTGTACATGAGCTATTGCCGTTCTTAACTTGTTCCCGAGTATAGTAAGTACTGTTTGGTTACCTTCGCAAAAGAAATTCAGGAATACCGAGAAGTAGAAAACTCTGTTATAAATTTTATTCGTTTGCTGTAGTGCGGGAAAGCGAAAGTAGTCTACAAAAAAGTTAAAATATGCAGTTCTAGGAAAACATTCAAATACTACGAATGACTTGGAATGGGCGTTTGCTGCACACGATGTTTTTTACCTCTTTACATTCCCGTGCCTACACACTTCTTACCATTACTCATGACATTTCAAGCTCCCGTAGCTTTACACTTTAAACCGATGGCGTTGCTTAAAGGGTCTGACGCAATTCATACCACATCAGGTGCAGGATATGAAAAAGAGGAAGGAAAATATCGATTCTTGCCGGTATAGTGTTTTACGGTGGTGTGTTTGTGTAACTGGTTTGTTGGGACCTATTCTAGACTTTGCCAGACAACCTTGACCTGCCTAAAAGTTCGTTCTGTTCTGTTTGTTCGGTTTGTCTCAACGGCTGGAATGCACTGAAGTGTCATACAAGGCCCCTTTGTGGAAAGTGGGGCACCGGAAGGACCCGGAAATGTAGAAAATCACCAATGCTCAAAGAAGCCAGAAAGTAGCCAGGTCGCCAGACTGAAATTTCCGTCGGCATGAGTCTCCAAAAGTCGCCAGTTTGGCGACTAATTGCCCGACCTGGCAGTCCTGCCTTCCAATTACGTAAGCAGACTTACGTCGCCGAGGAATTTCGATTCAAATTTTGCGTTCTGATATGTCTACTTGCAAGCTTTGTAGACCCCCTCCCCAAAGTTTTTTTTACGTGAGGGCTCCCCCAACCCCCCTAGTTCATGCCACATTGACATTTTTTGCACAACTTACGATATCCGCGTTTCTATAAACTTGGCTGCTCCACGACGTGACAGCAGCCAATTTTATGTTGCTAACACTCACAAGACACGAAAACAGCCACAGATTGTAGGACCGACACGCTGACGCTGGTTTGCTTGGCGGCAACTTCAGGAAACAAGAGCCTTGTCATTCTTCGTGGGCAGTGTCCGCCTTTCCAGTGCCGGGTTACTGTAGGTATTGTAGCGACTCCGCGTCGCGATGCGGTAGATAATTGCCGGGTGGGGCCATTCTCTCCGCAGGTCAAAGCAGTAGATGAAGCGTGCGGCTCCAAGTCCGCAAACGCTATTGACAAGCAAAGGATATTGACAAGATGAGTGATGACATCGGTCACCAGTAAGTCATCAGTAAGTGGAGGCGGTAAGCAAGATGAACCGTAGAGGCTGAAAGAGGACCGGCCAGCTTTGATAATATGACCAGTATTTAGTATGTGCGCTTGCACCGAAAGGGGCGACGGAGCGGACAACGTTACCCCCAGAAACGGTGCATGCAGACAGACGAACATGCCTGCGATGAATGACCAATTGGCTATAGAGAGTGACGAGGAGTGTGGTGCGCGAAAGTAAAAACCGCGTGAATGGCTTTATGTAAGTGCACCCACCGGCATGTGTGATTTGGCGGCAAGATATGCGTGCACAGCGGCCTGGAGCCTTAGTGAAAGCAGTGGCAGCAAAGGATCCCGAGTCGCCGTGCAACGGTACTTTGCACTGCCACCCCTTTCTCCCCTCTCTTCCATGCATCTTCGTCGAACCCGCGAGGTATGTCGTGTATACTTTGTAGGTGTGCAGCCCTGGCGTTCGCGCAAGGCGTGCGAGCTTTGCGAAGTGGACGGGGAAGGGGTGTGTCAACGCAAAACACGTATGGAGGGACCTTAGGTCAACGCATCTATAGCGGCATGTGGAATGTGGCGGCAGGGGGGGGCGGGGGGGGGGGGGGGGTTCGTGAGTGGGCCAGGGCTTTGAGCATTAAAGAATGGAGCGTACAGGATGACGCGTCGACGTTCAACACCACCTATAACTTACTATAGTTGTTGCACGTGTCACCTTTACCGGCCAGAGCGTGTTTTTTGTCGGTATACAGGCTTTCCGTGCGCCCAAGACGTGTTCCCCTTATAAAGGTGATGCTGCAGAGAAGGGAACTGTTACTTTTTCTAGTGGACAGCATCGTTTGTGCACACTTCCTGGCGTAGGGAACCACGAGACCACGGGTAGATAAAAAAGGCTGTGCTGCCGATCGCCGAGTGTTTTCTCAACTTGATTCTCATCCTGACTTGTAAACACGTTATAAATGAGGAAGCTCAGCTTGCGACCAGCCCTGCTACCGGACCGGCAGCGAGCGCTCGCTACGGTATGTACGGTTTTATACAATCAATATTAGTTCTATAGGCCTGCTGTCCTGCTCTCTTTTGGAAATAGAAAGTTCTGTATGTGAACTAAAGTAATTAGAAAGAAGCAGTAGTGCGGAACAAAAACTTTTTTCACATGGTCATGAAATAAAAATGAAATCTTTCGCTGAAGCGAAACTTGGATTTTATAGCTTAAAAGTCTAAGTACATAAAAAAATTTTAAAAGGAATTTTCTCATGACCCCCCCCCCCTCCGCCCCATCCCACCTGAAAATTTACTTCCGGCGTCACTGACTTCATGCACCGTGGTCGGGATTTTATTTGCGGGGGATACTAATATGGTTCGATATATCCATTCACAGGTCAATTTAACTTCGTAACAAGGAGGTTTCGAATGCATGACTCGCTATGGAGATTTCAAGGGCAATTTCATTTACCTGGTTATATCCGTTATTTCGTTATATCACGTTACGTAATAACGACGTTTCAGTGCATACCAGTTGGCTGACCAGGTATCAGTTCAATAGCGCTGGATTTGATTATGTTCTAGGCTTCAACGCTGATTTCTGCCACGTTATAATCCGTTCCCAGATAGGTATAACTTACAAGCACGGCACTTCCACTCCGCGCTTACCTAGCGCCATCTACAGGTTGTCCTCAAATACTGCTATTCTTCTAAGCAACCGCAAAATGAACTGCGGTGTTCGATCTCAGTAGCCTAGGAGCAGAATCACGTGTTTCGGAGCGAACGCCCGGCTTCGAGCCCGAGCGCTGCCCAAACTTTTTAAGCGTAAAATTTTGTTCCACGCATTATTTACGTAAAACGCAGGGCTTTCAGCATCTTCTGGGTCGATATAGCAGCGGGGGCGGCATATCATCATGTCTTATTATGCTCTTGCATAGCACCAAAAGTGCGGGGCTTGTGCCTATCTTGGAACAAAATATCCCTTCTAATACATAGTGTAGCCCCAGCCCTGCTGCATTTCATTCGAAGTATTAAACAAGAGCTGCGTCATCATTTGGTCATTTTCACTTCTGTAAGTGTATTCCTATATTGTTGTGCTGGCGTCTTTTATTTTCAGTGGCGTTCCTTTTTTGTGTGCAGTATATAGCTCTTGTGACCTGTTTCCTTTTTGTTCCATCTGACTTTGAAACATTGTTGTTTTTGTTTGATCCATGCATGCTACATGCTGATGGCTACTACTTTATAAATTTCGAAACTGGTCAAGCTTTGATGATTTGATTGCAGGGTTTAAAGGGACACTGAAGTGATAAGTAAACATTGCGGGATTACTAGCGCAAATTGTAGTCCGGAGTCCCCAGGCCATGTTTCGACCACTCTAGGCGCGTTTACGCGATTTATTTAGTAGAAAAAACTAATTCGAAAATGCTGTCCTCTCTCTTTACGCTCGCCCA